>JZKD02S2094557.1:14321-27211 GCA_000966675.3 Picea glauca
AAAGATAGTCACCTGATCTAGAAGATAGGGAGGTGAGGAGAAGAGGCAGGCAAGTAGAAAATCCAGAAATGGAGAGGCAGATGCGTGATCTCCGAGCAAGACTCAAGGAAATGGAGACAGCACAGAGACACACATCTAGTGGAGGGGATCTGAGTGATTCCGAGAGTGAAATAGAGGTTGAACGCGACGAGGAAGTTGCAACTGAGGATGCAGCAAATGAACGTCTAATCAAATCTATTGCCAGGATGGGTGCGAAGGCAAAAATGGACATTCCAGTTTACGAGGTAAATCTGGATGCAGAGGAGCTACTAGACTGGATTAGAGCTCTGGATACTTATTTTGATTATGAGGATGTCAAAGAAGATAAGAAAGTCAAGCATGGTGTTACACGCTTGAAAGGACATGCAGCATTGTGGTGGGACGAGCTACAAGAAGACAGACGCTGCAAAGGCAAGCAGAAGATCAAGAGTTGGGATCGAATGATCGCAAAGATGAAAGCGAATTTCATCCCTAGAGATTTCCAAATTACTCTGTTCAGGAGGATGAAGAACCTGAGACAAAAGATGATGACAGTGAAAGAATACACTGAGGAATTCTATCGACTGAACATCAGAGCAGGTCATCGGGAGAGCGATGATGAGAAGGTTTCTAGGTATTTGAATGGTCTGAGATATGACATTCAGGATGAATTAAGCATGGTAACTATCCGAACAGTGGAGGATGCTTATCAGATGGCTCTTAAGGCAGAGGAGAAGCTGAGCCGTAAGAAAGGTCAGCGAGGGTGAGGCAGAGGTCAGCCCAGAGGCAAAGCAGTTGCCCAGGACAACTACCAGAAGCCCAAGGAGGAATGGAAAAAACCTCAGGGTAAAGTTGAAAGAGGTGGAACTTCACAACGGGGGCCATATGTTGAACAAAGAGGGCAGCATATAGAGCAGAGTGGAGGATATGCTGATGAAAATACTTTTCCTCGTACCAGAGGTAGAGGAAGAGGCTGAGGTGGAGTAATCACATGCTTCACGTGTGGAAAGAATGGGCACAAGTCTTATGAGTGTCCAGAGAAAAAGAAGGACATTGGAGAAGCTCACATGACCGAAGCGCAAAGGCAGGATGTTGAGGTTGAAGACGCAGAAGGCGGAAGATCACTTATGATGCGAAAAGTCCTTTTGACACCTGAGAAGGAGGTGGAAAGTTCAGTCCAAAGGACCAAACTTTTTAGAACAGCTTGCAAGACCAAGGACAGGGTATGCAAGGTCATTGTTGACAGTGGTAGCACGGATAATCTCGTATCTACAGAGATGGTAGAGAAACTGGAGCTAGAAAGGACTGATCATCCAAGCCCATACAGAGTTTCGTGGCTACAGAAAGGACACCAAGTAACTGTTACTAAACAATGCTTGGTTGAATTCAAGATAGGAGGGTATAATGATAATATTTTATGTGATGTTATTCCCATGGACGTATGTCATTTATTGCTGGGTAGACCATGGAAATATGACAGAAATGTGATTCATGATGGGCGAATGAACACATACACCCTAGAGAAAAATGGGAGAACCCATATGTTGCTTCTGATAAAATATAAAGAAGCGAAACCAGAAGTAAGAAACACAGTACTTCTCATGAGTGGGAAGGAGCTTCTTACGGAGGTTAAGAAGAAGGAAAATCCACAGTTCTTTGTGGTCAGGAAACCGAGGATTGTTCTGACTAGCACAAGAGTGGATGATTTACCGGATGAGGTTCAGGAACTGCTGGAAGAGTTCGCTGACATCATAGTGGACGAACTACCTCATTCGTTGCCACCAATGAGGAGTGTGAGTCATCACATAGACCTCATACAAGGAGCCAGTTTGCTGAATAAATCCACGTACAGGTTGACGCCGCAAGAAAATGAAGAAGTTAAGAAGCAGGTCCAGGAGCTATTGGACAAAGGGTTGGTCAGAGAAAGCTTGAGTCCATGTGTTGTCCCGACAGTACTCAGTCCCAAGAAGGATGGAGGTTGGAGAATGTGTACCGAATCAAGAGAGATCAACAAGATAACCATCAGGTATAGGTTTCCATTGCCCAGAATGGATGATCTGATGGATTACCTGAGTGGGGCAAAATACTTTTCAAAGATAGATCTGAAAAGCGGATACCACCAGATTCGCATGAGAGAAGGCGATGAGTGGAAGACAGCCTTCAAGACCAACGAAGGTTTCTATGAATGGCTTGTTATGCCATTTGGTTTGACGAATGCACCAAGTACCTTTATGAGGTTAATGAATGAAGTCCTGAGGGAATTCATCAGGAAATTTGCCGTTGTGTATTTGGATGACATACTGATTTACAGTAAATCAGTAGCTGAACACTTGAAGCATTTGACCATTGTGATGAAGAAGCTACAGCAGGAAAAGTTGTTGATTAATATGAAGAAGTCCTCATTTATGAAGACAGAGCTCATTTACTTGGGTTTTGTTATTTCGGCTAATGAGTTGAGGATGGATCTGGATAAAGTGGAGGTAATTAAGAATTGGCCATCACCGAGAAATATTTTTGAGGTGAGAAGTTTTCATGGTTTGGCTAGTTTCTCCCAGAAGTTCATCAGGAATTTCAGTGGGATTAGTGTAGCGATGATGGATACAGTGAAGAAGCGGCATAAGTATTTTCACTAGACAACAGAGGTTGAGAAGAGCTTCAATCTATTGAAGCAGAAGATCACTGAACAACCGGTTCTGGTGTTGCCAGATTTCCTGAAGACATTCCAGGTGAAATGTGATGCAAGTGGGTTTTCCATAGGCGCGGTCTTAGGTCAGGAAGACAGACCAATTGCATATTTCAGCGAGAATCTTGATGAAGCAAAGGTGAAATACTCCACGTATGATAAAGAATTTTATGCTATCATACAGGCACTGAAGAAGTGGAGGCATTACTTGGTCCCAAAAGAATTTGTGTTGTATAGTGACAATCATGCATTACAGTTTGTGACTCAACAGGAAAGGTTGAATCAGAAACATGCAAAATGGGTAGAGTATATGAAGAATTTCACATTTGTGATTAAGCATATTTCGGGCACTGCTAACAAAGTGGTTGATTCTTTGAGCAGGAAGTGTTTGTTATTGCAGGAGTTCCGAGTCAAAACATTGGGTTTTGAAAATCTCAGGAACATGTACACAGGTGATGCAGATTTTTCAGAAGCGTATGAAGCAGCTAAGAATCTAGTTCTCAGAGACAGAAGCCCTTGGATAGATTATATGATCCAGGAAGGATTGTTGTTCAGAAGCAACCAACTGTGTATTCTGAAATGCTCCATGAGGGAGAACTTGTTAAAAGAGAAGCACAGTGGTGGCTTAGCAGGACATTTTGGCCATGACAAAACATTCGTGAAGTTGAATGAGTCATATTTTTGGCTGGGGATGCGAGCAGATGTCAAGAGGTTCGTTGACAGATGTAGAGTTTGCCAGCATTCGAAGGGAAGGAAACAAAATGCATGTTTTTATCAGCCATTGCCCATACCAGAGAGGGCATGGGAGGCAATAAGCATGGATTTCGTATTGGGATTGCCAAGGACACAAAGAGGGGTTGATTCAGTCTTTGTGGTTGTGGATAGGTTTTCTAAAATGGCACATTTTATTCCATGCCAGAAGACCAGCAATGCGACTCACACCACAAATTTGTTCTTCAAAGAGATCATTCGGCTTCATGGATTGCCTAAAAGTATAGTTTCGGACAGGGACACTAAATTCATAGGGAATTTCTGGAGGACACTATGGAAGAAGCTGGGAACTAACTTGGCATTTAGTTCTTCTTATCATCCTCAGACAGATGGGAAATCGGAAGTGGTCAACAGAAGTCTGGGAGACTTGCTAAGAAGCTTGGTGACATAGCACCACAGCAGTTGGGACCACATATTACCACAGGCAGAGTTTGCATATAACGATTCAGTAAATCGGAGTATAGGAAAGAGTCCATTCCAGATTGTATATGGTATGCAGCCGAGAGGAGTTTCTGAACTGAGGGATTCAGAACAGACTGCGACTAGCAGTGCTAGTGAAGAAGAATTCGTTGAGGTGATGAAAGAACTTCACAGCCAGGTGAAGGAGCGACTACTGAATTCGAGCCAGGAGTATAAGTGCAGAGCAGATCAACATCGGAGACAACTTCAGTTCGAAGTTGGTGATTTAGTTCTGGCACATTTGAGAAAAGAAAGGTTCCCAAGGGGAACATACAACAAATTGAAAATGAAGAAAATCGGACCATGCAAGGTCTTGAGAAAATTCGGGGAGAATGCTTATGCGATCGAGTTGTCGAATGGCATCGGAATATCTCTGATATTCAATATCGCAGATTTATACCCATACAGGGCTGGAGAAGCAGAGACTGGAACCGAGGAGCCATTGATCCAATGGATGAAACAATTGCCAGTCGCAGATAGAATGCATACTAGACAAGAGAGTGGGTAAGAAGACCAGAAGGAAAGAATACTATGAGTATCTGGTCAAATGGAAGGGCCACCCCGTGGAAGATGCCAGCTAGGAGAGCGAAGTAGTGATACAAAAGCATGGACATACCGTGCAAGAGCTCATGGATAGGAGCCCATGAAAGTTTTCAAGCCGAGGAGTATGATGCAGGAGCATCGCCAGCACATCAAGCGAGCCAGCGTGGAAGCGGAAACCAACTGGATAAGCCAGCACAAATTTTGAAAATGCTTTGGGATTGTTGCGCAAATATTAAATGAGTTATTTAAGAGGAGGCGCCTTTGTATATTGTAATGGACCTTGAGCGGATAGCTCTCGTCCTTTAGTAGATAGTCGGCATGTAATATAGTTAATGTTGTTAGATAGGAATTTAATTTTAGATTTGATAGCTTTAGAGTCCAAGAGGGAAAACGGATATAGACACCCTCATTTGTACATTGTAACATTAGCCTGAGCCTAAGAAAGAATTATCAATTCAGGAACAGGAAGAGAAGAGCATGCAGATAATTGTATGAAGAACACCCATGTACAGGCATTTGAATTAATGGAAGAAGTTTTGATTCAAATCCATGGTTTGTGTTGTTTCTCTATGTATTGATGTTATGCTCATGAATGTTCGCTTTCTGTCATACATTTTCTTTTATATGCTATGTATGTGATTTCATGGTTCAATTGAAGTCTGAAAGGAAGAGTGAATGAGTTTCAATTGTTTCTCTAATTGAGCCAGATGATTCCTGCAAGGAGTGCAGTCGAATTGTCCGCAAGGAGTGCGTTGACTGAAGGGTTCAATTAGAGATAACTTTTGTTCTCATTTCCTCGAAGGTGCAGTTACGCACAGTGTCGTGCAAGGAGTGCGCAGGCCAGGTAAAAGTTTCAGAGTTTGCGAACCTGAGAAAATCTTGAAAGACTGTTGCTGAAGGTGTGCGCAGAGTCGAGTGACTTCAACGCTTAGACGTTGTTGAAAGGGATGCTACAAGGAGTGCGTGCAAGAAGTTTCCAAGAAGACTGAAGTCGTGGAAAAGCTCAGGAGGAGTAGGCCTTCGAATTCACTGAAGGATAAGCGCAGGAAAGCTGCTGTTGAAAATCTGAGGGAAGCGCCACAGGTTGCCGAGCAGGTGGATGAGTCTCGTGGAGAGACACTTCTTCAATTCGTGGATTGCATAAGGAATAAAGGACGGTCGAAATCTTCCAACGAGATTTCGTGAAGTTCTAAGGGTCGTTGGATCGTGCATAAGTGTGAGGAGGTTACAGTGGAGAACGTCCAAAGGATTAAAGCTCACTAAGGGTAGAGTTGTCGATCTGAGTCATAAGGAGCGTCAGATCTACACGTGGTATCGTGTATCGGGGATTCACAAGTCGAAGCTCCAAATTTGTGCAACAAGAATTGCAATATCGCGATCCGCGATATCCCGACAAAATCATAACCATTCATCAGTGGGACGCGTGTCAGAAGATTCGAGGAAGTCAGATTTCAGGCATCGGGGATTCCAGAGGTAAGGTTCTCTTGTAGTTTGAAATCGCGATCTGCGATATCTCGACGAGAGAGTTGTGTGGGCCACAACAGGTTTAGTGGAGGACAGGTGTCACCATATCGGAGATCGGGAAAAGGTAAGTCCTGAATCCATTGGCATTCGTATTCGCGATCCCGTGAAATCTGAAATCCCAATAGAAGTGACGGGAGGTGGAAAGGCTAACCCGCACGTGTGCATCGAAGTTTCGCCACGTCGGGTATCGGGAATCGGAAATTCAAAGTGTTCGATATCTCGAGGGGCGAAACCGCGACAAGAGAAGTTCCAATAGAGACGAAAAGGAGTCAGCGTTGACTGGCCATGGGGTCTCGGGGATTCGAGAGTCCAGTGATCGACAGTGAACTTGCGAATCCGCGAGTTCCGATCCTCCGATAAGTAAAGAAAGGAGGATCGCGCCGAAGAGAATCTGTGGGGTGCAGATTTCCCAATAGGGAAATAGAATAACCTTGGAGTTCTTCGGGCCGAGAAGGAGAAGATCCTGTGAGAGCGTGTGGACCTTCCGACCTGCGGGTGGTGAAGGGGTTGCGTAGCCGTCAATACGCGGGGAGCCTGGGAAAATCCACCAATAACGTCGCAGAATTCGGGGCCCTAGAGACAGGTCTGGAGATTCTTAGCTGGGAGGGGATGATGAACGCCATAGTGGAAGGATACTCTGCGCTAGTCATCAAAATAATGAGAAAACTCCAAAACAGTACCAGAATAGGAAATATCCAGAGGCACTGGCGATTGGCCTACCTACTGAAAGAATCCATGAGCACTTCCGGACAGGGATCAATGTGGAGTTGCACTGGGTGAGGAGGTCAGCAAATGGACTGGCGGACATAATAGAAAATGAGGGGGTCGAGAAAGAAGTTCCATAATTGGACACAACCTGGAGCAGCATCCCGCAAGGTCAATTCCGAGCAGACTACACCCAACTTGCGGCAAAAGACTAGAATAAAAGGATTAGTACAGAAGATTACGATAAAAATGGAGGTGAAAAAGACACTGTAGGACACGTACGTCCTAGACAGAATCTGATGTCCCACCAATCAAATAAGGTTGCAAATGAAAACACAGATCACACATCAGGTGAAGGTACGACACCACAACCCCGTCAATAAAAAGTACAAAAGTTACCCATTGGAAAGCAGAAGAGATAGATCGCAGGTGGCAAAGGATGAAGGAACTAACTCGCAGGCAGAAAAGGACAATGAGCGACAGGTCTCACCAGGGCCAAGTAGGAACAAATCTCACCTAAGTATCGAGATGGGACCGGGAAAGGGATCGCGTACAATGAGCAGGGTAGAGCATTGGCAAAGGGATAACGACAGGGTCATCAAATGCACACGCTCTGGAACAGACTCTTCTGAATGGAAGAACCACCTTGATGAGTAGATCATGATTGCAAGGATAGGACCGTAGCTGGGTTGGCTCCATAAAGGTTGGGACACCAAAACATATTACAAAACGCAACATCGCAATTACAGGTGCCACCTTACTTATTAGAATGAGGTGCACCATAACAGGGAAAGAACCCAACGTAAGAACCACCACCTGCAAGCTAAGATGGTGTGCATGAAGAAAACCAGTAGCAAGAGAAGCCCCTAGGGAAAGGAACCTCCACAAAGCGCCCACCAGATGACAAGAATTGAATAGGCGGCCAGGGACACAAGGAGAACCTTCCTTATGAAGGTAGACACCAAGGGCAAGACGATCATTAAAAGATGAGAGGGCGAAATTAACAACACCCACGGGGGGAAAGCCTGGTCAACACTAACACAGGAAGCAGGGAGGATATGGGACCCCCAAACCACACAATTGAGGATAACCCTCTACCACAGGACGGTGGAGGAATCTTGGAGAACCAAAATGCTGATAGGTAAGATGTGTGCAAACTGGGGGGAGACCAACAGGACGGAAACCAAAGAGAAGAAGAAAGAGCGCATAGAAATTATCAACCGCCTCAGTAACCTGGAGATGGGGGTAAAAAGGTTGGTGGAGGATGAGAAAAGACAAAAGGAGAAACTGGAGCGGATGGTAGGACATTTTAATCTCTATCTACGCTACGTCCACCATATAGATATCACTCCAGCCGACAGTAATGGAACCCCACTTGCATTAGAAATCTACATCTAGTGGAATAGAGGGAGGAGGACGCGGCACAATAGAAAGGGGACACAGAGCACCCCCATCAACCTAGATTAGCACAAGACTCGGCCAGACCTTGTCTCTCAGGGTAGGAGCTCACCCCACTATGTTCAGACTTTTTTTATTTCTTTTGATGAAGTTTTTAGATTGGATTATGGTAGCCTCGATTGGTTTCCCGTTGTAGAGACCCAGGAACTTTTTATTTATTTTCAGATACTGCACTCCAAGGACCCCAGATATGGTTTCCATTAAGGTAGATGGGAAACCTTGCATCAATTTTGTACTATAACCTTATAAAGAAATATAGATTCACACACTCATTTACTAAAAAAAAAAAAGATACTATTGTAAATTAACAATAAATAAGTTAACAATATACATTTACTCTTATCTCACAATTTTACATTCCATATTTTATTTTATTTTTATTTAAAATTAGATTAAAAAATAAATATTTCATATTCCATATTTTATTTTATTTTTATTTAAGTTCACATTAAAAAATATAAATTGTATTAAAATATCATCCTTGTTACATTATATTGAGATGGATTTAGTAAATAAAAATAAATTAATAATATAATGAGTTAAATCTAAAACTCTTAAATTAATATTATATTAATTTTGATCAATAAATTGTATTAAAATATTATTTAATTATGAATTTAATTTAATGAATTGAGTTGAATACTTTTATAAATATAAACTTGAAACATAATTTTCTATATTGTGACTATGTCACCTCAACCTTATTAAAGTGATTCGGCCAATTCATAAAGTGTAGTGTTCGTGTAACACTTAGAGATGCCAAAAAAGTCACTAATTTAATCCTTTTTGGGATGAACCTCTAAATACAGTTAATATATATTATAATTAAATTTGTAACCTATCTTAGTATATTGTGGCTCCTATTCATATTGCGTGCATCTCTAAAAGACAGAAATGCCAAAGAAAAGCAGGAAATACATCTTTTTAAAAAATCGCAGAACCCTGACCCCTGATTTATATAGTGTTTATGTATTGATAGATTTCTATGTAACTTTATGTATCGCTTAAATTTTAGTGTTCTTCTGATGGACCTTCAAAATTCAAAATTCAAATATATTCCTTCAAACAGACAATAGTACAGTTCAATCGCACGTACCAATGGACGTAATCACCAACTCACAACGGTCAAATCCCTATCCCTCTCGTACTCACAACGGTCCACTTGCACATCATTATCCCTTGTTCGTTCTGTCGTTATGTTTTTCCTGCTTTTCCTCCCAAACCGTTATGATCTGATGCTTTTCCTGGTTCCTCTCCAGCACCATAGATCCATCTCCAACGTCTATGCTTTTCTCGGTTCCTCTTCAGCACCGTAAATCCATCTCCAACGTCTACAAGGATTGTGATCCAATGCTTTCAATGTGCCCGAATTCCTATATAAACACCTCGCTCCATCTATCATTCCATGCATTGTTAGGTCTTTTGGGCTTTTGTTTATCGTTTGTTTTCATGTTTGACTTATTGTTGATTTGAGAATTAATGCTATGTGTTTTGGTGGGGATGGATTTCCTTTACTCATTCAGGTCTGTTGTATTGCAGTGGTCATTTGTCAACTCTTCCATTAGTCTTTTGTTACTGTTTCATTAGATTTTGTGTCATATAAATCCATACGATGAAATTCATATGCTCAAATTATTGGAGTTAATGTTTGATGTCTGAAAGTTGAAACTATCTGCCATTATGCAGAGTTTAATTTTATGCAGAGTTTAATTTAGTTTAAATCTCATTTGTTGGATGATTACTATGTATATTTTACTTTTAATTCAGTCAATTTAAGCAGGACGTTTTTCTGTATATATAGTTGAAATAGTGGAAAGGCAATGATTATAATTTATACCCATATGAAGGAATATTTTATGGGCGTTGTTTAAATGCCATCTTCTTCCTAGAGGATTTAGTTTAAATGTTATTTTATATGGCCCTTTACTTTCAATTCCATTAGGTTTGAACGAGATGTTTAGGAATCTTTCACGAGTTTCTTTATACACAGTTTAAATAGATAGCACATTTTATTGAAGTTTTCTTAATTTCATTTTAAAATTTATAATTGGATTTTTTTGGTTTGTTGATATATTTTTCACTTTGGTAATTTGTTTTCAGGTGGGCAGGTCGTTGAAAGAGATTTATAAATTCTGGAAGCTGATCCGTTGAGAGAGATTTATAAATTATGGAAGTTGGCTTTATGTATGAAGTTTGATTACATAAGATCTACGAGTTTCTTTATACATAGTTTAAATAGGTAGCACATTTTATTGAAGTTTTTTTAATTTCATTTTTAAATTTATAATTGGATTTTTTGGTTTGTTGATATATTTTTCACTTTGGTAATTTGTTTTCAGGTGGGCAGGTCGTTGAAAGAGATTTATAAATTCTGGAAGTTGACCCGTTGAGAGAGATTTATAAATTATGGAATTTGGCTTTATGTATGAAGTTTGATTACATAAGATCTACGAGTTTCTTTATACATAGTTTAAATAGATAGCACATTTTATTGAAGTTTTCTTAATTTCATTTTAAAATTTATAATTGGATTTTTTGGTTTGTTGATATATTTTTCACTTTGGTAATTTGTTTTCAGGTGGGCAGGTCGTTGAAAGAGATTTATAAATTCTGGAAGTTGGCTTTATGTATGAGGTTTGATTACATAAGATCTATTAATATGTGTATAATTTGTTTTCAGGCGAGCAAGCTGTTGAGAGAGATTTATAAATTCTGGAAGTTGGCTTTATGTATGAAGTTTGATTACATAAGCTCTGTTAATATGTGTATACATTCCTGAATGAATTTTTTTTTCTTTGAGTGTTCATCCCTATTTATGCAGAGTTTAATTAGTTTAAATCTCATCAGCTGGATGATTATTATACAGACTTTTACTTTCAATGAATGCTTTCCAAGTATGCTTTCCAAGTTTTCTATATACAATTTAAATAGTGAAAGAGCATAACCAGATGAACTGCTCCTGATACCATATTTTATGAACGGCTCCTATAAAATATTTTATGAGAGATTTATCGATTCTTGGGAGCTAGATTTAATTTTTTAACAGAAATCGAAATCTTCTTAGTCACAAGTTTCGGTGCATTGCTTCTTTGTTTTTCATTCACTTCTTAATGTGTAGGGTTTACTCTTTTTACTCGAGAGAAGCGAGTAGAGGGATTTCTGTATGGAGTTTGATCACATAAGCTCTGGTCATACGTGTTTGCAATTTTCTATCTCTGGGTGTTCCTACGAACGGTGTCCATTCATTTTCCAGAAAGGAACCGCAGACCTCGCTTCTTACATTCTCATTATTCTATTGGCTGGTTGTTCTTGTTTTTTCTCTTAAGTCGTAATAGGAAAAAGATAAGGAGAAACTCTAGTATTATTAATAAAGCTGGCATGCTTTGCATTTTGATCATTGAGTTAATTGCATTTTATGATTTCTTTATTTATATGATTATTAATTATACTTGATTCTTATTATTATACTGTCAGGCAGTATATAGCATTCGTTCAGTGTATTAATTTGTTTTGATAAAAAAAAAATCCGCAAACCTAATCTTAAACATGTTTAAGGAACTCAAGTTTTTTTTTTTTTTTAAATATAAAATAATTTATTTTTTTTAACTTCTGATTGACTAGCCTAGTAATTTGATAGTCTTATTATCGAGCAGCTGGTTAGCATTGGTGAAACTGGTTGTATGCATTACAGAGAGCAGCTGGTTAGCATTGGTGAAACATATCTCAAGTACCATGGTAAGTCTCACTATCTCAAGTTTCATTGGTCGTAACTGGTTGTATGCATCACGTTACATCCAATGTATATGTCGAATGAACTTAACCTTCCAGCAAAAGGAACCACGTTTCTTCCTACATACAAGTTTATTTTTTATTTTCATTCTTATTTATTTATGGATATTATTGTTCACTCATGCCAAAATTGACCAGAAATTGTGAGACCATCAAAATCTACCTGTAAATTTAAAGATCTTTATATATATATATATATATATATATATATATATATATATATATATATATATATATATATATATATATATATCCAATGCCAAAATTCATCACTAAAGGCCAAAAATGACCCAGGAATTGAGAGGAGTAAATAAAGTAAAAAGTCCAAAATTGCCTAGTTTGCTCAACTTGGCCGAAAGTTGATACGAGTACAATTACTTACTACATATTTATAGGATTAAAGTTATTGATTTTCATGAATTATATGGTAGCAAAAATCCTTAGTATACGAGAAAAAGTTTTGAATAAGTTAAAATGGATAACATTAAAAAAGGCTAATGAAAAAGAAGAATTTGAATTTTGTGTATTGAAATAATATTTTTGACTAAAAAATATATGGAATTAAATATCAGGTGGAATTATGTTTGTCTTAGATATTAAAACTGAAAAAGAAGACATATCTATCTTTGAAATAATTATTGAAAATAAAATGCAGAGAAAGAAAGGCTCTATAGACATAACACTTGTAATGACGTGGATGGTGTCTTATCCAACTATATACAATTACTATTAAAAGGTAGTGTAAGCAACTTTGTTGTCCTTGCTATTTATTCAGATATTAGTTTTATCAATAATTTTTTATTTAAAAATAATATGGCATATTTTTTTTGTATTAGAAATAGTATGACATGATGTTTTATCAATTAAAATTTTATAGAATATGAAGGTTTTCTTATTTGATATTCTTTAAATTGAAAATTAAAAAACAAGTTGTATTTAA
>JZKD02S2094568.1:0-11586 GCA_000966675.3 Picea glauca
AGAATTTGTCTTGACTTCTGAGAACTTAATAAGGCCACTCTTAAGGATTATTTTCCTCTTCCCTTCATTGACCACGTCTTGGATACCTTGTCAAGAAAAAAATACTTTTCCTTCCTTAATGGACATAGTGGATATAATCAAATTCTAATAGCACCCGAGGATCACAACAAGACTACTTTCACTTTCCTTGGGGCACTTATGCCTATAGGGTCCTACCATTTGTTCTGTGTAACACTCCTACCACATTCCAACGAGCAATATTAGGGATATTTGTTGATCTCATTCATGACTATGTGGAAGTGTATATGGACGATTTTACAGTATATGGTAATACTTTTAAAGAAGCCCTAGATAACCCGAGGAAATTTCTCTTTAGCTGTCAAGAGATGAATTTATCCTTAAGTCATGAGAAGTGTAAAATGTTATTGACTGAAGGAGTAGTCTTAGGGCATCATGTTTCATCTGAAGGGATTAAAGTGGATCCTACTAAGATTGAGGTAATTGTCAAACTCCCACCTCAAAAGACTCTAAAGGAGGTGAGAAGTTTTCTTGGACATGCCAGATACTCCCAACGATTCATTGAAAATTTTACGAAAATTTTCGCACCAATGTTTGGATTACTCATAAAAGATGTTGACTTTCTTTGGACTAACCATTGTCAAACTTTCTTTGAAATGTTAAAAGCTAAATTATCCATGGCACCAGTCCTTAGAAGACCCAATTGGGCCCTTCCATTCCATATATCTACTGATGCCTCCGATACTACAATAGGAGGAGTGCTAGGAAAAAAATAAGACTAACAATCCTATGCCATCTACTTTGTAAGCAAGAACTCGACTCCTGCTGAGATAAACTGTACAGTCACTGAGAAATAATTCTTAGCATTTGTCCATGCGATCAACAAGTTTCTCCATTATATCACATGATATGAGGTATTTGTACATACATACCACTTTGCCATTAGATTTCTCATGAACAAACCTATTAGCAATGGCCAAGTAACTAGGTGGCTCCTATTATTACAAGAGTTCAATATTACTGTCCTTGATCGGCTAGGAAAAGATAACTTAGTAACTAATTTTCTCTCTCACATTAATCATGAAGGTGATATATTCCTGTTGATGATAGTTTTCTGGATGAGCATCTCTTCGCCATCTCCGTAAACACTCGTGGTTTTCATATATGGAAAATTACTTATCCACTAGGAAATTACCAGCTCATTTATCGCCTCATAAGCGTCGAATTATAACACAAAGTTCTAACTACTCATGGGTTGGTCACGACCTTTTCTGTACTGGACCATATTTGATCATTCGTAGATGTGTCTGGGAAGATGAGATAACATAAATCCTACGAAGTTGTCATGATGGATCATGTGGTGGAGATTTTTCTGATAAACATACATCATACAAGGTTTTACATTTAGGTTACTATTGGCCTAGCATTTTTAAGGATCTTGCTAAATATGTAAGAAGTTGCGATAATTGTCAAAGGATAGGAAAACCCACATCAACTGATGAAATACCTTTACATACCCAGGTTATGATCGAACCTTTTGAGAATTGGGCCCTTGATTTTGTAGGACCAAGTTCCCCCATATCTCGTAAGAAGAACTATATTCTTGTTTTCACAAATTATGTCACTAAGTGGGTAGAGGAAAAATCCTTGTTTAGGGCTACTGAAAAATCCGTTGTTGAGTTTACTTATGAAGATATTTTTACCCTCTTTGGTGTTCCTCGTGAGATTGTCACGGACCAGGGTACACAATTTACTTCTAAGCTAATGACGGAATTAACATAAAAGTATGGGATAAAACATCATAAGTCCTATCCATACCACCCACAAGCTAATGGCCAAGTGGAATCAACAAACAAAGTACTGGAAACTATCTTGACCAAAACTTTCCAACTACACCATAGAGATTGGGCTGATAGACTTCCAGATTCTTTATGGGCATATCATACCACATGGAGAAACACTACTGGACATACCCCATACGAATTGGTTTACGGAAAAAAAGTACTCTTACCTATTGAATTCCAAGTAAGAACCTTTTGTATTGCTGCACAATTGGGATTAGATTTAGATGAGGCACAAAAACAATAAGTCCTACAATTGAACGAATTGGATGAAATTAGACAGGATGCTATCCAAAGGACAATCTTAGTTCAAAACCAACGAAGCAAATGGCATGATAAATTCATTAAAAAGAAGCAATTTCAACCTAGATATTGGGCTCTATTGTTTGATTCAAGGTTTAAAACCTTTAAAGGAAAACTTACCACTCGATGTTTAGGTCCTTACGAAGTGGTTACCATGTTTGATAATGGGGCTACAAAAATAAAAACAATTGATGATGAACATGTCTCTTTTGTAGTAAATGGGCATAGACTTAAACTTTATCATAAGCCTGTTTCTAAAGAAGACTTTATGCAAGTCATGTCATCTGACAAGGCACTATCCTGGCCTTGGTGGATGGGGAAGTTTCTTCTCCTTCTCCTTGTTCTTCAAATATGTTGATTTCTATTGTACATGTGTAAATATTTTAGAGTGTGGTTTTTGACAGGCAGTTTTAGAAATTTTGTAGGTATTCATTTACAAATGGACACTTTCAAGGAAGCTAAGAAAAGGGGAGAATTTTACTTCAAAAGAACATGTTATTTTTTCATCATCTTATTAAGAACCAATTGAGTAATGAGTACTTTTATCATGATTAAAAACTACTTGTTTAGTTAGTCATTTTTAGTTCTTTGACCAAAATTCTATCTTCTTTTCAAACTAGACTTTCAGAGAATCTCTTATAACAATTGCTTATAGCCTTAACCACCAGAAAATATACTAAAAAGAGACATTGATCTCATCAAACTTAGAGGCTACTAATACAATCCATCCAAGTCTTTGAGTGGGTGACTAGAGTATTTTTATAAAAGAGTAGCAAGGATGTCGACCTAACAATTAAGCCATGGACACATCAATTTAATTTCAATGGAAGAAGATGAGTAGGGGCTACATATATATTTTTGTTATTTTCCAATGGTTCCATCCACTAATGCTCAATTATGTCATATCTTCAGATTGGTTACACTCACTTAAGTATCCCTTACATCATGAAAGTCTGTAAAAGTAATATATAGAAAGAAAATAACAAATCCTCCAACTTAAATACCATCCTAGGTCGTAAAAAGGTTTGCAGAGTTGCCTCTCCATCTTCTTGCAAACAAAAAACATTTATATACAAATCTTAAAGGTAAGGGTAAGGACTAGTCTTTGCTGTAAAAATGGTGTAAGAGGCTAACCCATAGGGATACTGAACATGTCTGCTGGAAGTGGGTACCGACTTATGGTATGACTAGGTAAACCTGTCGGAGTATTGAACAAGCTTGCTGGAAGCAGGACATTCTACCTGGAGAGGATGTTAATTATAAATAAAA
This sequence comes from Picea glauca, assembly GCA_000966675.3. Classification (NCBI taxonomy): domain Eukaryota; kingdom Viridiplantae; phylum Streptophyta; class Pinopsida; order Pinales; family Pinaceae; genus Picea; species Picea glauca. The sequence goes on from JZKD02S2094568.1 coordinate 3,432, forward strand.
ATGCTAAGTCTTTGGTTTAAAACTTGTCTTGATGTATGACACTACTTGTGGGTATGATTGAAAGGAAGTATGCATGATCAAGTATCGGTAAAATAACTCCACTCACTTGCCATTGGGGGATAACCTGAAGATGATCTTAAGACCCTCTTGTCCAAGTATTCCTAACTATATGTAAGATGTTTTGTATTACAGATGGGGCCTTGTTCTTAACTATTTTGGTAGACTAACATGTGAAATTTACCTATACACTCGGAATCCATAAAACTTAGGATATTGGAATAATTGATTGGTTTCCTATATGTTTGATTGAGGAGTGTTACAATGATTAGGCATGGGAGGAAGAGATAAACGTTGTTCATTCATTTCGGAAGTCTATGAGAAAAGATTATATGATTTCTTCCATGAAAGATATACCACAAAACCACTCTTGTTACAAACTTATCAAGTTGCATATGTCATCAATTATCGCATATCATTATAATGAAAGATGATCAGTTATATGCTATTTCTAGTAATCACATAACTGCTTTGTTCGTGTGTAGATGAAAAACTTGGTACTACATCACAATTTTGGGTTCTGGATCTCTGTTCATGGCCAATAAAAGGGAGAATCGATCAAAGCAGTTGATAGCTTGTTTATTCCGAGAGAGAGGGGGTTGTTCATAACTCAACAATTCTTTTCTATCCAGTCATAAACTGCCTTCTCCATTAAAGATATTGGAACTCGGCTAAGAAACTAACACCTCTTTGATAAAGAATTCTCCGCTGTAATTATATTTCAATAAAAACATTGATACTTCAATTTCCATCATCCTTTCATACACCGTGGTGAATAGGAGCCTTACAATTCAGTGACTCTGGCAAATTCAGGCCTACTACTATCTACTGTATAATCTTCACCAGATGGAGTGCTGGATGGAGTGCCGGATGAAGTGCCAGATGGAGTGCTAGATAAGGTACTATATGAAATGCTGCCACTGTGAATGCAATTTTAATGTTTCAGTTTAGGTATGATCATTGGCATTCGATTATATTTGTCAAATGATGAATTAAGATTACTAAATATGTTATATCTATCTTTTACACTTGTTAAAAGGGAAAATTTAAATTTATGATCATAATGTCCAAGTCTTCAACTTGGACATTGATCAAATATCTTATGCGTTTTGATTTAACCTCCAAGTAAAAAATCATTCAAATTCAAAACCATGTGCAATCACTACTATGTATGGCGCTCATATGTGCCAAATACACCCATGATTCGACAATCCTGTATCGTTTGCATTGAGACAGAGCACCCTGTTCTGTATCACTCATCCTCTAACTGTTTTTCCTCTCGCTTATCTATTGCTCTACAACCATGCCAAATCGCCACGAACCTTCGTCATATGATGATCTATTAGCCATTCTAGAGTTCAAAGCCTACCGATAAGTATTTCTCCATGTGGGTTGGGGGTAGTTCCTTGCCAGTCTACAAGGGCATGATGATAATGTTTCCCTTCAGTTCGCCCTCAGATTTGATGGAAAGTTTTCTTGCATTGGGTCACTAGTTTTCCTAGTCTATGAAGAGTCCATTGTCGTGGCCACAAAACTCCCACGAATTGGGGGCCGATGGTTCAAGCAACACCATCTTCTACGACAGAGTTACAATCGGCTGTTTAAGCCAGAATATCAAAACGTTTATGGGGCTAAAGGATATTCAAAGGGGTGGATTAAATATAGGTTAATCAATCCTATGATTGTTATCACTAGATTAATTACTTGCGAGGGTAAGTACTCCATCTTCAAAGCTTGCCATTTTTAGTTTGGAAAACCTTTGAATTTTCCCTTTTATTTTCTAAAGAGTCTTGATAAAATGTCCTCCCAGGTTCATAAAAATGTGACAAAACCTCACCACAACCTATTTCATCATGGCCTCATCAAACTACTAGTTATCTCAAAATTAAAGAAACAGGGCAAAACCTGGGAAGATTTCCTTTATCAATTTCTAAACCCCCATTTAACAGTTAAAATGGATAAGAATTCAGTTGATCTCGAGACTGCTATTCCACCTAACCCTCGTTCTCCCAAAACTTCAAACCCTCCAATTAAACCTCTTCCCATATGTTCTACGAAAGTCGAGAAGCCTATTGTTGACCCTCAAATATCCACACCTCCTATTGATTCTAAACAAAATAAACTACAAGAATCTTTCCACCATGATTTCCCTCCAATTCCCACAAGGAGGCGAGGTTCTAATAGATTCAAAAGACAATCATTTCGTAGGAGCACTCAAAATATGATTGGAAAGTTCAATGCAAAGCCTCCAATTACCTCATATCTTATTCATTTGTCCTTTCATCATGAGAGCCCTCACAAGAATCTTAAAGAAGAATATGAGTCTGCTAAAGAAGCCAAGTCTGGACCTATTACACATAGTCTTTCTCAAAAGGCCATTGTTACACCTTCTTCCCAAGTTCCTAAATCTTCAATCAAGTGTGACATGCCTTCCAAATCCACTAAGAAGCCTAAGCCTTCTCCTATTGAACAATCTGATCAATCCCCAACTATTGAAAAGTTTCAAAAAGAAAATTCTCAACTGATCCAATGTCTTGCAGAGCATGAAACCCTGGATCGTCATTTACACCATGACAACACTATCCTACAAGCAAAGGTAAATTCTCTACAATGTTTGGTTGATCAAATGACTACTACCAATCACAGTCTAAGAATGCGGTTGAAGCATTGAAAGAGGCCTAAGCAGAAGTCTCCAGGAGATGAGGGAGAAGCCCCTAAAGATTAATCTATCTCCTCCCTCACACATATAACTATGTTTTAGCGATCCATTTTTCATTGCAGAGGGACTTGCAAATCCGTAGGCGTGGGAGGAATGTTGACTCCATGTTTTGCCTATTTTTTCCTTCTCTAAATCTCTTTTTGCATATGGAGATTATACAATTTATATTTCTATTAGCTCTTTTTGAAGGTATTATCAGGTTTCTTCCATCGATTTTCTATGGATCAACATAAGGTATGTATAGTCCTTATTTTTGATGATTTTATGATGGTTTATATTTAATTGAGTGAGTGAAATCTATTAACACTTGTCGTTTGTTTGAAATAAGTAGAAAATGAAACCCAACCCTTGATCTGAGCCGTGATACAACCTATGATCCCGCCCTTGATCTGGTCCTCGATCCGACCCTCAGAGCGCAGTGCAGTTGTGGGTTGGTATCTCGGTGGGCACTTCTTGGTGAATATGAAACATGGGTTTTTTACCTGTTCGAGCCCTCCAGCTATGGAACTCATTACTTTGATTTGAACAGTTGCGTTCGACCTCTATTTTGAGCAAATGAGTTGTTAAGAAGATACTGTCTGTTATTAAGTTTGAATGATTTTCTGTTATAGGAGAGCATTGACCCTTTCAGTGGTCTACCTCTCAGCTATGTGTAAAAACTCTATAAATACTGGAATCTCTCTGAGACTAATGACGGATAATGATATAATCACTATTTTGAATTCACCTCTGTAAAATCATTTATGTTGTTAATATAAACTAATGCATTGATTATGATTGTCTATTGAATTGGAGTAGTACCATGACTACCTGGGGGGCCAACCAATGGTCTGTGTGTCTTGTTTATTTGTTGTAACTTCATATTTGTGCATATAACTGTTGTGTGCAGGTTGCTTGCTGAAGTTGTGTTTTCCATATGACTTACAGGTTACTCGTAGTTGTCTATACCTAAATAATTAATTGTCCATACTTTGACATCTAACATCTCTTATGCATGTTGTGTTTTACTAACGTGTATATGCTCATAGTCATATAACTATTCAATTATATACATGCTTTATTTTCTCGTTTTGTAAACTGTAGGTTACTTTGCAGATTGGTCATTTAGGCAATGTCTATGACAACCACCTATGCTTCATTAAGTTATGATTTTCAATTGCTTCCTGTAGGTCTACATAAATTATTAACTATGTGTAGAATATTTCCAGTATCAATGTGATAGGATAAGAGATGATTTCAAATCTCTTTTGCACAATGTTTATAGACTATATTGATTATAAGAACATGTATTGATATTATCATAATGAAAAATATTTCCATAGACCGTCTTGTTTATACTATGCACATCTCTGTAGAATTTAATATTGAATTGATTCTGCTTGAATTATCAGTAGTGTTAAGGTGCCATCGTGATATAATTCTTCATCGTAGACATAACCATTACATTTGAATGTCATCATGATGATGTTTACTTTCAGCCAGTGAGATTCTTGCAATGATGTGGTTTATTTTCTGTAGGACAAGAGTAATTGTGAGTTTTTAAAGAGATGCTTTAAGAACATAGTTCATTATGAAGAAGTTCTTTTGAAAGATAGCTTGTGTTTCTTCAAGGATTTCCTGCTTATTCAAGAATTGCTTTCTTAGAGTAATAACCTCACTGTTCATAGTTATCGACTACTTCTAAAGAGTTGTTTACTTAGACTAATGAGCTCACTCATTATCGTTATAGATTACTCTATAAATTTAAAGTAAATTTCATTGTCTAAACAAAGTTAAGTTTATTTAGAATCTCTTTCCAAAATAGAATTGTAGATTGACAATAGAATGTTGATTCTTAGGGTAAACCACTCTCTTGCCTATATAATTCAATTTCCAGACCTCATAAGAATATAGTTTTCCTTTCTTCCTTGACTCATACTGTGTCACAACTCTAAGTTTACTTACCCTAGTCGATAATTTAATTGAGGGAAATTAAGGTATATAGTTTACCCATCAAGACTCAAACCATTCGAGCCTTTGCAAGATTGGCCACACTGAGCCCGACAAAAACTCACGGGGGAAAAGAAGAAATATGATGGAGCATGAGATCCTTTTAAACTACTTCTTGAGGAATCCCTTGTGCGACAAAGGAACAAAATGATGGACAACTTTACATAGATCCTTCGGTGTCTACCCACATGAGACACATCTTCATCAAGTGACCATGAAACTCCCTTCAAGGTACAAGTAAATTTTGATATTCCATTATTTGAAGGACTGATAGATGCGAATGTTGTAGATAAATGGTTGAATTTGCTCGAAGGGTATTTTTCATTCCATAATTTTTCCGATAGGGAAAATATTAATTTTGCACTCCTCAAGGACGTCCCCCATGTTAAGGACTGGTGGGATACTTACTCTAAGAAAAGGGCCACAAAGGAATCTGCAATATTTGTGGTCTCCCCCACATGGGATTCCTTCAGGGATGCAACTAAAGAAAAATCCTACCTCGTTGGCAGCTACGAGGACCAGTACACAAGCTGGACCACACTGCGCTCGAAAAGGGACCAGACATTACGATATTTCATCAACATTTTCTATACCCGTCACACCAAATCGGGTATAAAAGACTTTGAACGACATCTGGTCCTCAAATATCGCGATTGTCTACATAAACACATTCAAACAAAAATGGAGTTTCTGGACATTGCATCATTAGGTGTGACTTATAGATATGTTGTCAAGATCGAGCATAAATTTAAGTAGAAGAGGTGAGAGTTTGGATTTTCAAACTCCTCACAGTTGAAGCAGGGAAAAGGTGTCCCCAACCCACAAAACAAGGGACAAAGCAAACATGGTCACTCTCAGGACAACTATTCCAAGCTGCCACCCAAGAAGGGTAATGAGAAGTCGAAGAAGGAAACAATAAAGTGGTGTGAATACCATAAAATCCCTTAACACAACACCGAAGAATGTCACTCCAAGCAGTGATTGGTGGCTGAGCTGGAGTTAGAGGCAGATTCTAACTCCGAATTGAATCTATAAGGAGTGAAGCAGATTATTGATGCCGAACCTAGTGCCATTGTCGCTACCACTAAATTCCAGCCAATCGAACCAGAAGAACCAGAGGAAGGGGATTGCCTCTTTCACTCACATATGTGGGTAAAGGGGGCTCCACTTCATTTCATTGTCAATAGCGATAGTCAGAAGAACCTGATATCAGTAGAGGTCATCAAGTGGTTGGAATTTCCGATGACGCTGCACCCACAACCCTACACCATCGGCTGGCTTCACCAAAGAAGAGATCTCTACGTCAACCAACAATGTCGTCTTCCCTACGAAATCAAGCTTTTAAAAGATGAGGTATTGTGTGATATTTCTCCCCTTGAATTTTGTGATGTTATTTTAGGCCAAACATATTTGTGGAAGTGACATGCTATGTATGATGCTAGACCCTGCAACGTTATTATTACTTTAGGTAGATAATTGTACAGGATACCAGAGGTAGCGCCACCTACCACTATTTCTATAATCTCTGCTAATCAATGCAGTAAGGTCATTTTAGAGACCAGGAAGTTCATATTGTTTGTGATTCATGCTCATAGTAAGAAGAAGGTCACTGCCACATCCATGACCTCTACATAGAGCCTCTCTTTGTAGTATAATCAAGTGGACGAGATCCTGGAAGAGTACAAAGACATCTTCTCCTCACCCATCGGGGTACTAACACACTGCCAAGTCAAGCATCCAATTGATCTAACCCCCGATACACCTCTGCCTAATGGCCCAATCTATCATCGCTCACTGATGGAAAATGACGAAATCAAGCACTATATGCAAGAGCTGCTTCAAAAGGAGCACATCAGAACAAGCTCCTCCCTTTGCGGAAGCCCGATTGCACTGGTGCAGAAGAACGATGGGACCTAGCGACTATGCATTGATTGCAGAGCATTAAAAAAAACCAGAGTCAGGAACTGATACCCAATTCCCTGAATTGATGACCTTCTTGACCAACTCAAGGGGGAAAAGTTCTTCAACAAGATTGACCTAAAGTCTGGCTACCACTAGGTTCCCATTGAACCGATTGATGTATGAAAGATAACTTTCAAATCTAAAGAAGGTCTCTTCGAATGGCTGGTCATGCCCTTTGTCTTAATAAATGCACCAACAAATTTCATGAGGTTGATGGATGATGTATTAAGACCCTTCACCAACTCTTTTGTGGTGGTATATCTAGATCACATCCTCATCTTCAACAGAACTTGGGAGGAGCACATGCAACATATTCAACAAGTTTTGAGCACTTTACGACAACACAAGCTATATGCCAACTTGGAAAAATGATCCTTTGTCATGAATAGGGTCCAATACTTGGGATATATTGTTGATGAGCATGGGTTACATGTGGATCTAGCTAAGATCCAAGTCATTCGTGACTAGCTAGCCCCTACCACACTAACCGAGCTTCAAAGATTCTTGGGACTTGCCAACTTCTACCAACGGTTCATGTTGGGATTCTCCCATATTCCATGGGCCCTCAACCAAGTGACCAAGGGCGGTGGCAAGGAGAAGTTCACATGGGGGAAGGCAGAACAATGAGCATTTGATGATCTGAAGCATCACTTGTGCTAATATCCAGTACTCTCCTTACTTGTTCTGTAACAACCATTCTAGATTGAGACTGATGCATCCAACTATGTTGTAGGCGCAGTTCTCACTCAATATGATCATCCAATAGCATACCATAGTGAGACACTCTCAGATACCATCCAGAAATACCCCACCTATGACAAATAAATGTATTCCATTGTGGAAGCCTGTCGTCAATGGAAACATTACATTCTAGGAAAGGAGACAATCATACACACTGATCACAAGCCTCTATAGTTCATACAGACACAAGGGATGTTGCAGAATGACCACCATCAAATGTGGTCCACATACTTGCAACAATTCTATATCAACATCAAGTATAAGACAAGGAGCACAAATCGTGTCACTGATTGCCTCAATCGACCTCCCGTTTCTTCACTCACCACCATGCTCCATTCCTATGGGCATGAGGAATCTTAGTGGCCCCAACTTTATTAGCAAGATCTTGACTTCTCCACCACCTATAAGCTCTTGGGTACATGCAAAAATGTCACCAATTTTCACATTCAGGATGGACTGTTATGCCATCTGGGCCACCTCTTTGTTCTCGCAAGAAAGCGTGCAAAGAGGATTTGGGAGGCTCACTACAATCAGATGGAAAGACATTTTGGCATGGAGAAAACTGTGGCCATTCTACTAAAACATTTTTATTGGCAAAAACTTTGACATGACGTCAACAAGTATATCAGATCTTTCACTGCCTGTGCCATTGCCAAGCTAGCCATCAATAATCAAGGCTTATACACT
>JZKD02S2094579.1:12134-25506 GCA_000966675.3 Picea glauca
TTCTAACCTAGGGGCTATCTGATCAGGATTAGATGGTCTGATCAGATGTATTCACTAACCTATCAACATTGAAAATTTAAAAGAACTTGGTCATGTTTGAACGGTATGACCAAGTTGCTATTATTGCATGGGGCTTTTGTTTCCATTCTTTTATGCCCTCTTTTTCTTTTCTTTTCTTTTTCTTTCTTTTTTCTTTTCTTTCTTTTTTCTTTTCACAAATTATTTGAAGAAATGAAATATCATTTGTCAACGAGATCACCAGATACATAATAAATCCAAGTCATGAGTTGATTCCCATAATTTATGGGGTGATAACAATATGAATGAATGAAAACTAAACTATCTCGACATAAACTCAAAGAGAAAACCTTAGCATGCTTCTGCTTTTATCCTCCTCTTGTTCCTCCCTTTCTTTTTTCTTTTAACAAATTAAAATTGGTTGAAGAAATTGAACCAATTCATTAGTTAAGTTAATTAAAAGACTCGACTAATTTTAGTTGGGGGGAAAAGTAATAATTATAATAAGGGTCATAAATAAATCATAACTAGTAGGCGAAACCCCTCATGACTCCCTTTAGTTCATAACAACCATAACAATCATAACATAACCATTAGTTAACAAAACATACCTCCTTGTGCCTCCCATCAACATATTCACTTTTGGCAATTTAAACTCATGAAATTTAAATTCATTTCAAAAATGATACTCATATGTCCAAAATAAACATGTTGTCCAAAGATCCATGAAATCAACTGTCATAAAACACTAGATAGCATAAAACTCAAAAGCCATATTTCCCAGTCTGTGATGCAACCCTTCCTTAGTTACTGCTGTCACCTCTTGATTTTCCTGAATTTGCCTTAGGTTGTGTAGAGCCTTTGGGCGTAATCTCGTTGATCACATGGGAACAATCATCCCTCAAATGCATCTGGGAAGACAAGGATTTTTCAGAGTCATTGGAGGGTGAGGAAGGGGAAGCAATGAATTTTCCTTTATCAAGTGCATGGTGGGCTTCAGTCTTCAATCTCTTGCTAGCGTGGGAGGATTGCACTAGCGAGTGATTAGGAGCAGCTTGGACAATGGGGTTAACCGGTGGAGGAGAAGGCAAAGACAAGTTGGGCCAGCCATGATGTTGGGAGACTTTCGGGTGGACAGTCTCTTGCCATCCATCATTTTCAGGGACCTCGGGTTGTAATGAGAAATGAGGAGGTACATGGATCCCAGGTTCTTGCGAGGCTTGGAAAGGAGGCTTTTCAGGACTAGGTCGAACTATTCCCTGCCCAATCCAATTAAATAATCTGGCATGAAACATTTGGCTAATATCTTCTCAATCAACGTCAAAATGTATAGAGAACATGGGCCTTCTTGGGCCTCAGTTCAGTTACCTCTACCTCTGTTTCCTTGGCCATGGATTATAAATTAATTTACAACGGTCCTACCAAACTCTCATAAATGTTAACTAACATTTATGAAGAACTCGTAGTTTTGTTGGAGGAGGAATCAACGTCAAAGTATGGTAAGTCAGAACCTGCAGAAGTCTTAATTACAGAAGTATAGTATAGTAAGTCAGAACCTGCACATTACATGCTTTGCACGCTGTCATGTACACAGCTGGATGTAAAGTAACTTTACTTCCCACTGTATACACTCCATCATTAAATTGTTGATGTGTTTTGCTCCGCTAACTCGTCTCCCCAATTACACGAATAAATTAATTTACAACTGTCCTCACCAACCTCTGAGAAATGTTAACTAACATTTATGAAGAACTCGTAGTTTTGTTGGAGGAGGAATCAACGTCAAAGTATAGTAAGTCAGAACCTGCAGAAGTCTTAATTACATTGCTCCGGGTGCACATTACATGCTTTGCACGCTGTCATGTACACAGCTGGATGTAAAGGAACTTTACTTCCCACTGTATACGCTCCATCATTAAATTGCTCTACAAAGGCGCTGATGTGATTTGCTCGTCTTACTCGTCTCCCCAATTGCGCAATAATTAATTTACAACGGTCCTCGCCAAACTCTAAGAAATGTTAACTAAAATTTATGAAGAACTCGTCTCCCAATTGAAGAACTCGTCTCCTAATGTGGAAGCGAAATCCCAGACCTGGATGCAACGACTGTTTTCTCGGATTCGTTTTTCTTTCCCATCCCTCGCTGTCCTTCTCTCTTCCTCACTCACCCACCCCAACGAACGAATGAGTAAAACCAATGCGAAGTATAAAATAAGATTTAGAGATGAAAAAAATCCAATAATTGGTATAAGACAGGGTTTAAAGATGTACCTATGAAAACGGAGGCAATTTTTGAGAGTACGATAAAGAATTTAATGCGATTGAATGGTCCTCACATGTAATAAAAACTTCAAATTTGACGCTGACTGAGAGTTTAGTTTGTTTTCAAATCCGAATTTGGAGTCCGCCCGTTTGAGTTTAGTTCGTTTTCAAATCCGAGTTTGGAGTCCGCCCGTTTGAGTTTAGTTCGTTTTCAAATCCGAGTTTGGAGTCCGCCCGTTCCTCTATAACGAGGGCTATGCTACTGTATTTCTCAGCTCTTGCTTACCAACTTTGGGGTCCGGTTGAGTATTCCCGTCCTAAGGTATACGAATGTTGAGTTTTTACTTTCTGTAATGTCATAAGCTGTGCAAAATTATATACTGGTATGGTTGTATATTTGGTGTTACAGCTATTATAATGGTTGTTTAGCAGATTGAGTTGAAGTGAAGGCGTTTTGGGCAGAAGCTGTGCAAAATTGTATACTGGTATGGTATTGTAAGTTGTAGGTATATTTGGTGTTACAGCTATTATATGTCCACGTTATGTATTGATGCGCCTTGAGTCAGCCCGTTCCTATATAACGAGGGCTATGCTACTGTATTTCTCACCTCTTGCTTACCAACTTTGGGCTCCGGTTGAGTATTCCCGTCCTAAGGTATACGAATGTTAAGTTTTTACTTTTTACTTAGCAGTCTGAATGAGCATACTTAGTAGTATGGTATTGTAAGTTGTAGGTATCGTTGTATATTTGGTGTGACAGCTATTATATGTATTGATGCGCCTATATTTGGTGTTTAGCAGATTGAGTTGAAGTGAAGGCGGTTTTGGGCAGCATTCAGAGTCTTGTTGGCATTGAAGGAAATATTGATACCAAGAGTGCCATCTAGTACTCGTCTATCAGTGTAGCTGAAATCCAAAATCAAAGTAAGTACAGCGTTACTGTAAAAATAAATATAAAATTTTAACATAAATAAATTTTTTTTATCAATAATTATTGGTTTATTTTATTTTACTATTAAAATTGGTAATTGGTGAAAAGCAATAGATTACTTGGATTTATTTAAAATGTTATTTTTACACTTGAAAAGCATTAAGAGAAGCCTTCCAAGACCATTATAGTTTTGATGACTTATAAGGTTAGGGAAGTTTGTATTATGACAAATATTTTGAAATTGGGATCTAATTTGAGTATAAGYAGGRCAATCTATAAGAAAATACTTTTCATCTTCAACYCTCTTGGATTCACAAATGTGACATAATCTTTCTTGCTATGGTGTTTTGGGGATTGCCCAACCCCCACTTTCAGTATGCAAAATTAGTTCTTATTTTAGTAATATTGATTCCCTTCTTTAGGTTAGTCAAAACAGAGATATTTTTTATCTTTAAGGTTAGGGTTAACCACCTCCTTCTAATATCTTAATTTTATTTTATCCTCTGCTTCTTTATCACACTATAGATTCTCTTTTAATTTAGCTTGTACAATATTTTTAATATCATCAGTAGAATAACTTTTTCTTTTATTCCCCAATTTGAACACGAGGATAGGATAGGGTGTATTGTACTTAATTTTGAGATTATAAATGATAAAATTCTTTTGGATCTGGTCTATCTTCCTTAAGATTCTTGACAAATAGTGCCTCCCCAAATTTCACATCTATATATGATAAGAGGGGTGATAAGTAGAAGATGGATCAATAAAATAAATGTGGTTAATATAGTTCATATTTTTATCAATTTATTTTACTATAAAAGTAATAAATCATGTATAATCAAATTTTAAATTAAGCTTATAATTTGATGTTCATGGGATTGGTTGTCTTGTTAAGTATAGGAAAATAATAGATTAACTAGCAGAGCCACTTGATGTGATGAACTTCGAAAGGATTATTTCATTTACAAACCCTAATTAGGGTTTACCTTAGAGTTTTGGCAGGGAAAACAATAGTTCTCAGTTAAAAGGCATAAGTACCAGAACTTGTGTAAGCGGATCCATGAAAGAGGCTCTATTTAACTCTCCCCATTTGGAGAACACAAACAATGGCTAGATTGGGAACATTGGGAAGACTAGATTAGGAAGACCACCAATACTAAGCCAACATCTAAAACCGATAAGAAGGATTCAATGTTAAGTAAACTTTCATTCCCACAATCTCAAAGCCCACCACTCACACTAAAAAATGAAGCATCTAAACTTTACAATGAGGTGTTTTATACATATTAATCTTTGTTAATTAGGTAAAAGTGGCAATCATCACTCGTAATGGCAGTAAAATATTAATCATATTAAGTAAAATTAAGAAATGTCGGGATCAAATTTGAACGATGCAACGGAGGCATCAAGGAGATTAAGTTTGACCAGGACAGCGGCACAATTTCTCTTCCTCCGATCTCTATCCAAGACAACACAGAGATAGTATTTCGTAACTTAATCGCTTTTGAGATGTGCAAACCATTGGAAACCAATTACGTGAGTTGTTACGTTAGTCTCATGCGCGACTTGATCGATTCGCAAGAAGACGTAGCTTGGCTGAGAAGCACGTGCGTCCTTACAAACTCGCTTGGGAGTGACAAAGAGGTTGTCGACCTTTTCAACGGTCTATGCCAGGAAGTCACATGGAGTATGAAAGATGCCTTAGACGATTTGAGAAAACATGTGAATGTGCGCAAAAATGAAATCACCAATGAAATCAAGGCCCAAGTTGTAGAGCTTGTGCAGGATCATTTCTCATCGCCATGGAAAGCTTTAGCGTTGCGGGGGGAATTGTTATACTGTTTCTCACCGTGGTACAAATGATCTTCTCAATTATATCAGTATATAAGGGTAAGTGATTAGCACTCGGATGGCAATAGTAAGTGATTAGTGGTTAGTAGCTCGGTAAGTGATTAATATTAAGTGATTAGTAGCTTGGTAAGTGATTAAAATTTGGATGATGATGTACCACCAGCTTTATCAGCTAGGGAGCTTTCTAGTTCGTGTGATTTGGGGATTTCTAATTAGTTTCACTGAATTTCTACTCATTCTGTATAAGAGAGGGAACTTTCTACTTAATTTAGGTGATATATTTGTATGATGTATCTCCTATCGAATATTATTTCGTTGTGTTTGTTTAGCATTGTCCTATTGAATATTATTTCTCCATTCATTATTATTAGACATTTTGAAACACTCCGTGAAAACTCCATACCACCATATGCAAATAAATATTTTAGTTGTGGTAATAAATTGACGTGGAATGTGCAATCTTTCATAAACTAATCTTACACTAAATCACAACATAAATGCAACCATTCTTAAAAAGACAAGATAAAGCTGTTATGCAGCTAGTACCTGCCAATGAAAATAAAACATAGCAGGTCTGCATCTGTGTACGATTAGAAATATTCCTGTCTCTTTCATGTTGTCCCAAGAATAAGAAATAGGCCCGCTAAAGCTGTTTGAAAAGAGCAGATAGTCCAGTTATAAGGGATATAACCTGCCTACTGAGATAGACTCATTCCAAATCGGTCTGTGGCTTACTGTCTATGAAATAAATGGAAATAGAATCTTCAAAAATTTTAACGTTTGGTTCTCCCATGGAGTTGTTTTTTAAATAAGTTATTAAATGGAACCATGTTATATATCAATTATTTCTTAACTCTCACAAAACCAGCAAAATAATATATATATATATATATATATATATATATATATATATATATATAAACATTTTGTGTGTCAAAGTATGAGTGGCTCACATCAAATGTTTTTGTGATGCATGATTTTTTAAATTTTATGAATTTATTGATGTTTCAGCCTTATGATTATTCTTCATGTACTGGTGGACATCTGCGATGTGACATGTATGAATTTTAACACCAAGGATAGCATGGTAAGTTAGCACGTATGAATTTTTTAAACCAAGGACAACATCTTGAGTTCATTTGTTATTTATTGACTATGATTTGCAACAACGATCTATCATCATTCTATCATCATTCCACTTGGAATGTGACAACTAATTCATGGTTGTTTTCAACAAGATAGTATTTTTGGGTTTTTGTTAAAACTAATTAGCAAGAATAGGGGTAGCATTCAATGTATTCAATTTTACGTAATTGAAGGAGAAATGGCTTAAATATGTAGCCCGCAGAGGAAAATATTGCATTGGGGCTTCAAGCCCTCTCCGGGGCTGCCTGGTTGCCAAGCTATGGTTGTAATCTCCTGGTTTTTGCCAATAGATTGATTTTGCCATTATCTCGTGGATGTTTCCCTATGGAGGTTAGAGGGTTTTACCACATAATCTTTGTGTTCTCTTGTATGATTGTTTTTTCTATGCATGATTGTTTCTGTTGTATTGTTGTCTGTGGGCTTCCACTGCCCAACAATTGGTATTAGAGCATCAAGGATGTAGATCCGGCATATCAAAGCCCTCGTGGAGGTTTTAGAGATTCGGTAAGTGGCAGAGGCCGTTGACTTGTCCCAAGGGTTAGGGTTTTTGGGGTTCCTATAGATAAGGGTTTTCCCTTTGCTATAGCTCTCGGATATACGTGCACGGTCGAACAATAGTACTCAACCCAATATCTGAGGGAACCAACTAAGGAGGCTAGACCATACCCTTATCTATACTGCCTGATTACCCTGGTACTAGAGAGTATATTTTTGAGTGTTTTTCTCAGTGGCACTATAGAAATTAGGCGGTCGGTCGATTGATCTATAACAGGGTTCAAGATGCCTAGGAAAGTTTGTGTACATATGTTGTCTAATGCGCTACCACTTGAAGGGGTACCAATAGGGGTTACAAGGGTGTCTAACAATGTGATTTAAAAACTTCTTGTATTTCCTACATGTATGCTTCCTCGACTGCGGATTTATGTGTTGAATGACATATCACTGTATTTTAAAGACGTCAGAACATGTCTCTACCCTGAAAAAAATTTACCCACAATTGTTGCCCAGGAAAGTGCTCTCATTCCACTTGTTATGCATCTGGTTATGTTATATTGAGAATAAGCAGGAATATCACATAAATTACCAACAGAACAATAGAATATAAAGAATAACACACCAAAATGATAGCTCTATTGAAACAAGAGCAATGTTAACTTTCCTCTTCAAAGGAGCAACCTCCAGCAATAGTGCTCTATTACAATAATTCTCAAGACAAAAACTTCTCATGCCTCCTACTCTTATTTATACTAATTCTATATTCTAAAGAACATTCTAGATGAATATCTTTCTAGAAGTGAGCGCTTCTATTAGGTCTTCTTACATTGACTTGTCCGCATTTATTAAATACGCCTTATAAACTAATGTCATCCTTTATTACATGGAAAATATATTATTCTACCTACGTGAGGGGTTAGGGAGGTTAGGTCCCTAACATTGCCCATCCCTAAGAGAAATTAACTGATATTTTTCTATATAAATCCAGAAAACATGAATACTATAAGATAAGTTTAGATAAGATCATTATGAAATATTTGTAAGTTTTTTAAATGTGATCTTATGGCATTGTTTAAGGAATTGACCAACACCCGAGAAATAAATGTATTTGCATGGACTAGTACACATATAAGCCATTTAAATTTGACGCTCTTTTGGGATTTGAAATTCCAACCCTGTCCTTCTCTAATCCACTTCTTAACACAATGGTTATTAATTATGCCTATAAATATCTCACTGGGAGAAATCCGTATAAAATAACATAGATACAGACCGTTGAACAATCATGTAATGAATTTTCACCTTTGGTGCTCATTCAACTCCTTGATGGATGACTCTATTCGTTTACGCCTTTTTCAACAAACCCTCACAGGTTGCGCTATGAAGTGGTATATATAATTACCACGAGGCTTCTTCATCGACTTCAACACCCTCTCTATGGCTTTCCTCACCCACTACCAGTTACCGATCCGCTACGGAACGAGAACCGAAATTTTGAGTTCTTTCAAACAAACCAAAGCCACTCATATATTTGATCACATTCATGAGTGGCGACGGAGACGACATCTCATCAAACTCGAACTTCTCGATCAGTTGCTGGCAGAGTGGTTCACAAAATCATTCGTGAACGACATTGCTCATGACATCGACATGGGTGGAGTTGTCATAAAAGAACAGGAAATCAGTCGTGCCCAATACCTCGACCTTGTTTACTCACAATCGGGTACTCTTTATGACTTACTCCCTGACACACCTCGTCCTTCTAGTTTTGCTACTTCAACTACTCCTGCTACTTCTCATGTAGCTGACGGTGTGATTGGCACTTTCCATGCCCAACCCCATTCCGTCCAAACCTCTAGCAACAACCCCAAATCCATTTCTTCTAATGTTCAAAATGCTCTGTCTCCTACCCCTCCCACCGGCAAGACTTCTGAGGTGAACTCTGTTCAATCTACCCTCACCGGAAAAAATAAATCCAAAAAAGGAAAGGGTAAGAACAAGGAGGATAAAAATAATCCACAATCTGAGAAAACCAAAACACCCCCTATTGAGGATAAGGATAAGCGCAAAACCTGATACCCTTGTCTTATCTATGGTGATGACCACTACACTAAGGATTTTCCACGACGAGCCGAGGTTACTAAGTTCCTTCAAGGGACCCCGAAACTCCCCACTCTAGTCGTGTTATCACAACCCTTCCCTCCTCAACAACAAGCCCAATTGGTCATTCATGACCAACCTTCCCCCGCCAATACATCCTATGTCTTAATGTGTATAGGTGATTCAAAGAAGAATGACATCACCCTTACCACTCGAGCCAAAGATTATTCTTCCTCCAAAGATAAGGTTGATGCAATACCTCCTTCGTTGGTCCAACCATCTCTTGCGACTCCACCTACCAACGGTCCTCTTCATCTCAAATGACCGAGCCTAGATACAGTTCTTCGCCCTCCCCCAAAGGGTGTTGTTCGAAAATCGGCTTTCAA
Organism: Picea glauca; assembly: GCA_000966675.3. NCBI lineage: Eukaryota > Viridiplantae > Streptophyta > Pinopsida > Pinales > Pinaceae > Picea > Picea glauca. The sequence continues at coordinate 21,324 of JZKD02S2094579.1, forward strand.
TCCTCATGTACATGTTGCCCATAACTACAGTATTATCGAAGATCTGTCTCAAGCACCTTCCGCGATGTCAACCCTCGAAGTCCTTCAGAGTTGTCCTATACAACGGAAGACACTGTTGAAAGCTATTGGTGGAATCGACCCTACCAACACAAATTTAATAATATTTTACTTGGAAGATCACATTCCAAGGTTACCCCCTCAACTCGCATTCCAAATACAAGTTATTGTCTCCGACAAGAACATTTGTAGAACAGTTATTGATGAGGGTGCCTATTGGAAAGCCATCGACTCTCCTCCTTTAACTGAATCCCACAACACACTCAAAGCCTTCAATGGTTTTAAGCCTTACAGTGTCCTCCCTTCATTGCCTATTACGTTAGAAGGCAAAACGGTTAACATTGAAGTGGAGGTCTTTGACGCTCCTCTCGATTACAACCTTCTACTTGGTTGTAGCTGGATCGATTCCATACATGCAGTTGTGTCCACTCTTTTCCGTGTCGTACATTTTCCACATCAAGGAAAAGTAGTTACCATAGACCAATTAGCCTTCTTTCACTCCGATGCATATACCAGCAACGTACCTTTCATTGCAAACCCCCCTCTTGGATACGAGAACGTCGGTGTGGGTCTTCTTAAAGATTCCTCTTTGATGGGTACTTTCCCCTTTCCACCACCCGATGTTCCGCATTTGTTTGTCACCTCGATCAACATGATCTCCACCTCTTTTCATGGAACCCCCGAGTCTTACGACCCATGGATGGTACCCAACCCCAACGATCATCTTCGTTATGGCGATGAAATGCCTTTGAGTTCGGTCGAATCCACTTATCAAGCCATTCAATCGGCAACCCCTTCTACCCACTCTCTTGGTGATTTATCACCAGATCAATTCCGCGTCATTTTTCCCACAGACGAGATGATTATGTCCATTATGTCCATGGAATATACCCCATGGGACAATGGACGTGATCGTTCCATCCTCTTCCTGGAACAACACACCATCGAGGGTTACCAACGTATCTTGACCCCGTCGATCGTTGTCATCATTTCTACCCTTCCCGAGTCTACACACGATATGTTCTATGAAGGGAACTTAAGTAATATCTCACCCACCCTCCCCCTCGACATATCCATAAAACCTGGAATTGTCGAAAATGTGCATATCGGAGTTTCGTGTTCCCCTGATGAAGTTGTCACCTACAAGTCTCTTTTCCAAGAATTTCGTGACGTCTTCGCATGGAGCTATGAAGAAATGCCGGGTATTGACACCGACATTGTGGTACATGAAATTAAGACATACCTGGGCACTAAACACATCCGACAATGACTTTGTCCGGTCCACCCACATAAAGCAACCACTATCAAGCTTAAAGTTGAGAAACTTCTTAAGGTTGGCTTTATTTACCCGGTGGGTCTAACTGACTGGGTTTCCAATCTTGTTTCGATTAACAAGAAACAAGGCACGATTCACGTGTGTGTTGATTATAGAGACATTAACAAAGCTTGTCCTAAAGACAACTTTCCTACCCCCTTCGTTAACCAGATCGTCGACGATTGTGCCGGAAATGAAATCTTCTCTCTAATGGATGGTTTCTCCGGATATAATCAAATCAATATCGTACTCGTGGACCAACACAAGACCATTTTTATTTGTCCTTGGGGCACTTTCTCCTACCGGAAACTTCCATTCGGTTTAAAGAATGCCGACGCAACTTTTCAGCATGCTATGTCTTACACCTTCCATGATATAAAGTACATTGTGCAGCCATATATCGATGACTTACTTGCTCATTCCATGTGCCGGGTAGATCATCCAACACATCTTCGCACCATTTTCCTTCGATGTCGGTTTTACCATATATGCTTGAATCCACACAAATGTGTTTTTTGCATAGAATCCGACGGACTTTTGGGCTTTATTGTTTCACGTCAAGGGATCATGGTAGATCCTTTGAAGGTCGAGGTGATTCTCAATCTTCGTCCTCCTTCCTCACTTCGCCAGTTACAAAGTTTGCAAGGGAATGAAAACTTTCTCCGTCATTTCATCCCAAACTATGCTGAAATAACTCTTGGATTTACATGACTGCTTAAGAAAGGTTATGAGTTCGTATGGAATACCACTGCCGACAAATCTTTCGAAGCTTTGAAACTGTCTTTAACACATACCCCATTACTCTTCCCACCTGATTACAGTCGAGGTTATTTCCTTTACCTCGCAGCCTCGGACTATACCATCGCTATGGTTCTTGTCTAGGAGGATGATTCTCATGACGAACATGTCATTTATTACTTGATTCGGAGTCTCACGACTATCGAAACGAAGTATTTATATATTGGAAAACTAGCTTTGGCAGCCGTCCAAGTTGTTCAACGTTTCCGACACTATATCATTTTACGCAAGACTATGGTGATTTCTAACTGCAACCCTATGCAACACATTCTTACATGTCAATTGCTAGGGGGAAAATACTCCAAATGGATCGTAATAATCCAAGAGTTTGACTTAGAATTCGAACGCGCTAAGTCCAAGAAATCCTTGGTGTTTGTCGAGTTGATATGCGACCTTCCCTGCTCTGAGACGAAAAATGTAGCAAAATATTCATTACCTGATGAATCCCTTTTCCTGATTAGTTTCGATGACCTTTGGTACGGAGATATCATCATATATCTCCAGACCCAAACTTTTCGGTCCAATTTGTCTAGCACTGACCGCCGTCGAATACGCTACTAATCCCGTCAGTATATTATCTTCGGTGATACTCTTTATCGTCGTGGGATTGACTCCGTTTTTTTACGCTGCCTCACATTTGACGAAGCCGAGAAAGCCCTGAATGACTACCATTCTAGAGCCTGTGGTGGTCACATGTCTGGGTATGCTACTGCCCAGAAGATATTACGAGCGGGGTATTTTTGGTCTTCTTTATTCAACGACTGTATAATTGTTGTCCAAAAATGCCATGCTTGCCAAACCTATAATGATAAAATACGATCACACCCTGCTCCTCTACACCTTATTGTCTCTGTTGGTCCTTTTGCAAAACAGGGTATCGATTTCATGACATGTCACCCTCCCTCGGTCGGGGGGCATGGATACATTATTGTAGCTGTAGATTATTTTACGAAATGGGCCGAGGCGATGCCAACATTCGACAATACCGGAAAGACTACAGCATTATTCATATTCAATCACATCATTGCTCGGTTTGGTGTTCCTCAGGCTATCATTACTGATCATGGTAGCCACTTTAGAAATTTCATGATTTCTGAACTCACTGAAAAGTTGGGTCTTCACCATGAAAACTCAACACCCTGTTACCGACAAGCCAACGGCCAAGTTGAAGCAATAAACAAAGTCCTCATTACTATGCTTCGAAAAATGATAGGAATTCACAAAACGAGTTGGCACATGATGTTGTTTTCATCATTGTGGGCTTACCGGACATTCGTTAAGTCTTCTATCGGATTTACACCATTCCAGTTAGTCTATGGTCTAGAAGACTTCTTGTCGATTGAATGTGAGATACCCTCCCTAAAACTAGCCATCAAACTTCTCCCAAACACTTTTGCCAAAAAAGAATGTCTATTGTATCTCATGCAATTAGACGAAACCCGTCGCGATGCCACCCTAGTTATAGAAGCAGGTTGGTGCACGAGAATATGGGTGTCTTCAAATAGCAGGTTGGTGCTTGCAGGGGAGTTGCATCTTCCTTTGAATTGGTGCTCATAAAACTAGGGGGTTGGAGCCTCCTTCTAGTTGGAGCTAGAGAATTCGAGGAGTTGTAGCTTTCTTTAGGTTGGATCCTCCTTCCAGTTGGAGCTAGAGAAATCGAGAAGTCGTAGCTTCCTTCAGGTTGGATCCTTTAAACTAGGGGGTTGGAGCCTCCTTCTAGTTGGAGATGGAGAATTTAGGGAGTTGTAGCTTCTTTCATGTTGGAGCCTGTATATAGGGGGTTGGTTCCTCTTTCCAGTTGGTGCTAGAAAATTTTGGAATTTGGTTCTTCCGGTGAATGTGATATTGAAGGTATATATTAAAAAGTGTTTCGTGGTTTTCTCCCATTTGGGTTTCCATGTAAAATTCTTGTGTATTGTGTAACTGTGGTTATATGTTATGATATATTGAATGCAATCATAAAGTGATACATTGTTGATAAGTTAATTTTTACATGTTTTAATTAAAAATGGT
>JZKD02S2094590.1:10755-48973 GCA_000966675.3 Picea glauca
AATACTCTATGAGGAAAAATATTTGCAAGGTGTGCATCGAGCATAAGAACATCAGGAGGGCGAGAAGTATTTCTTGTTCAAGAAATCCTTCAGATTCTGAGTTTGACGAAATCCCAAGAACGTGCGTGGGAGATCGAAAATATTCGAGGAGAAGAAGCTCAGGAGGAGTAACGTAAAAAGTGCGTAGGAGTCAGATTTATTGTAAGTACGAAAGCCCAAAGGAGAGATAACGTTACAAGAGAGAAGTGAGACCCAAGAGTCGGGTTCGCAGGAGAAAATTCAAAGATCGAGAACTTTGGAACACTTGAAAAAATTTCCCAAGTCGGGAGAAGTCTAAATCTCAGGAGGAGGAGAACCTGGACCGATTAGATCTATGTCCAGTGAGCAAAGGAAGCACAAAAGAGAGAATGGATCATGTCTGTTGGATCTGAGCGTGAAGGATCTACATCTGTCTGATCAGGGGAAGGTGCATGAGTCTTAACGCTCGCATGCACAGGAGAGAGAATCTCTCGAGGTTTGAAACATGAGATTTCCTAAGCCCAGAGAGTTGAAAGCTCGAAGTGAAATATTAGTCATTGATCGACCAGGTGAATATGAGTCATCAAATATCGTGAGTTTCAGGAGGAGGTAAGCTTGAAATTTGAAGTTCCCGAAGTGCGGAGAGCCAGAGGATCGGAATAAATCTTGACCGTTGGATCCAAAGGGAATATGTGTCAACGGGTCACCAGATCTAGAAGGAGGTGGAGGTGTAACGTTGAAACACTCAAAGGCTAGATATCCGAAGAGTCGAGATTCATAGATATGCGAGGGGACACTTGTCACCATATCACGAGCTCCAGGGAAATTCATGTTGGAGTTTCAGTTTGAGAACTGAAATAGCCGAAGCCCGAAGCACCGAAGAGCCAAAATTTCAGGGATCCGAAGAGACAAAGCGCCAGAGACTCGAAGATATTCTGGACCATTGGATCTAGAAGGGGCATGTGGTGAAATATTGTGGACTCCAGGAAAAATCACTTCAGTAGAACGCGAAGGAGAATTCTGAGATTCGGGATCGATGAAGCCTGAACAACCAAAGTGGATGATATTCGTTGATATGGGGTTAGACAAGTTTCACCATATCGTGGACTCCGGAAGGATTCACTTTAGAGACTTGTGGTTGTTGATATTTGAAATCGTCGAAGGCCAGAGTCCCGGAACGATGAGATTCATCGATGCGGAGATGGACATGCGGTGTTAGATCATGAACTATGGGAAGCTTGTATTAAGTCTCCAAGTTTATATTTGAGATCTCAGAAGTCCAGAGAGCTGAAGTATCTCTAAGCCATCAGATCACCCGAAGTGAATATGAGCCATCGGACCAGGAGAGGAGACGTGGCACAAATCTATTAACTTCGAGTAAAGACTCGAAGTAATCGTAGGCTATCCGATCTAAGAGGACATGTGGCAGTATTCCATGTAGTTGAGGAGAAGAAAAAGGATTTGAGATTTGAGATCTCAAAAGTCTGGAGGCTCGGAGGAGATATCGACTACTGATTGAGGAGAGGGTCATTGGACTATTTATCTGGGTTGAAAGGTCAAGCATTCCAAGGGGAAGCAGAGCCATTGATTTACAGGACAGGTGCCCATAGATCGTTAACTCCAGGAGATTGATATACAGAAGGAACTGGGTTTGAGATATCAAAATCCCGAAGTCCAGAATCGCGAAGAGATCTGGTCTATAGATTTGGGGAGGACAAATCTGAACCGTCAATCCAGAGTATCGTCAAGATCGGGAGATCAATGGTATGAGTGCATTTTTGGGATTGGAGGTGTGTGAGATTTAGCAGGAGGCCATGTGGTCATGTGAGGATCTTTTCTAGGGTCGCATTCAAAGTAGGATCTTAGAAGAAGGATCTTTTGAAGGTTGAGAATCGAGATTCCCCAAGCCCAGACTCACGGAGGATATCCTGGCCGTAGATCCAAAGAGACAGATGGTAGCATATCTTCCACTCTTGGAGCTTTCCATATAGAGGAGAGTGGAGTTGAGAGTTGAAACTACTGAAGGTCAGAAAGGCAGAGTCAACGAGATCCATTGATCCAAAGGGGAGTTATGTGCTGATAGATTGTGGAGGTCTAGGGAGACGCATGGAAAGAGGAAAGAAGGGTGGAACGGATATTGATAACAGTCGTTGATCGCAGGAAGCACCAAAGGACTTTATATCAATGGACAGAAGGGATTGCGGGGCGAGGACATGCTCAGACAATAATATTCCTTGAGCGGGCCATAATTTCAACCACTATTTTAGTGACAAGGTATGTGTCAACACAAGAAGGATTATGGGGAAAAAAGTGGGTTGGTTGGAAACCACTCTTGTCCGTGCCCACAATCACGCATTAGCACAAGGGTACAACCCAAGGACATATGAAGGAAGGGACTAGTAAAGAGGAGCTATCAGCCGTAAATTCAGAAGCGCCCAGAGCACGCAAAGATAGAAGGTGCAGGTATCACAGGACCTGGGCCAAAGGAAGAAAAGGGGCATGTGTATAATTGTCCTGGGTTCATTCAAGAACCTGAAGAGTCGTTACAACTCAAGTATTGGAATGATCCAGAGACCAGGAGGTCGCAGAACCCTGAAAGGGGAGGGGGGATGCATCATGTGATATCATAGCACATAATTGATTTCTGTAGGCAATGAAGGTAATCAGAAGCTGAGCCTTGCTTACAAACAACAGACAAAGGAGAGACAGTGAAAGGAGATGAACTAATAACATCAGGTGGTATCATAAAAATAAGTTTTCCTATAGACAATAAGTGAAAGGAGGGAAGAGCACTGATGCTCTGTAAGAAGGTTGTTGCATGGGCGCATCAACAAAATTTTAAATAGTCGGGTGAGTTGTAACAAAATATGGAGGTGCTCTTGGATGAAGAGTAATCGATAGACTTGCCAGGAGGGTGGGAAAGGCGTGGAAATGGCTACTGAATGCCATGGATGTGGTTGAAGAGAAGGTCGCAAGAAGAAATGCAATCCAGAGATGAATCTGGAGTTCAATCAAATAAAATCACAAATGGAGAAGCTTGCATTTAAAATGTAGTAGGATGCAAAAGTGGATTGGGTGTACAAGTGGCCCCTGATGAAGAAGGAAAAGTGGCCACTAAATAAATTGTTGGCTGGAGAACAACAAAGACTGATGAGAAGGTGGCTAAGGCATGTTGAAAACCTCATTGACACAGAGGAGGAACTGATTCACATATGTGAACCAGAGACTGGGAAAATCTCAATGATGAGGAGGAGAAGAGATCAAATGAATATCTCGTAAATTTATAGGTGGGTAGAAATGGACTTTCAAGTTTCTAGGTGGGCAATGGAAAGAGATCGGGTGGAGGTCTTGTATACTACAAGGGGAGCAGTGCCGAAAGTTCAGATTGCCAATTGGGCAACGATATGGGATCAATTGATCTCATAGACTGCTAGGTGGGTAGTAGAGAATTCCAAAATTTCTATGTGGGAAGGGAGAACGAGATGAGACTTTCTAAAAGTATCGGAAGGTCAGAAGTGATTTCATGTCAGCAAGGAGTGCTGATAGATGGATACTCATGTGTACTTGCAGACCATGTGAATGAAGATGATGAAAAGTTAAAAACTTGCACCATCCAAGAGAAAGATCGGAAGAGTATTCTGATTATTGGAGGGATCAAGTAATTCCTACCAAACAACCAAGTGAAGGCCAATGCACATGACGAAAGTGCAGCAGTAAGGGAAGGAAAACCAACAATGATTGTCACGATGAAGGAGAAGGTATCAAATTCTTCCTGAGGAAAAGAAGAAGAGGAGCACACAGTTAAGATGCTCACTCAATGTGAGATAGAATTTAGGATGTTGGAGGATTGGTTGGACAATCCAAAACTAGCAGATGGCTTCCAGAAGACAGTCATGTGAAATTGAGGAGAAGAGCATTCGACAGAATTGCTCAAAATTTTCAACCAGGAAGTTGAACAGGAAATGACTACAGCATTGGAGCCTGCAACAGAAGATGGAGCAGACAACATAGACTTTGTTGAGCTGCATGAAGAATTAGAATCCCTAGAGAGAAGTAGCCACATCCGACAGGTCAAGTTGGAGGCATATGGGGGAGCATACTAGCCAGAGGAACAACTAGAAGAAGTTGGACTTGAACCAATGCAAGAGGAGCTAACAGAGGAAGCCAACATGTCAGTGAAGGAGACTGAGCAACAAGTCAGTCAAGAGGAGACTGCAGAACTGAAGTTTGTAGCAGGGTGGAAAACTAAGGCCACAAAAGAAGAATAAAATGATATGGGGGATCAAGATGATCTACCCATTGATAAGGGAGAAGATTTGTAGCGGAGAGGATTGCATATAAAGATCCAACCACTGGAGAAACTGGACGAGGTGATTGAAGGGATAAGGAAGCTGATGTTGAGGTCAGTGCAAGAAGAAGTCAACAAAAGGGATCTGAACAGAAGAGAGCCTGCCGAGCATTAGGGAATAAATAGAACAGGAAGAAGAAGCAGCAGCAACAACAACATAGTTGGAGAGGAGCAGAAGGAAAACTCCAAAAAATAATTTGGGATCCAAGAGGATTTCAACACTGGGGAAGAGGATCTCATGAGCAGGAGCTCATGTTTTTCCCAGCAGGGAAGTATGAGGAAAGATAATCGCTCCACCTCAGCGAATGTGCGAGCACGCCAGCATGAAAACATGCAATTGAGAAAGGGAGAGTCATTAAACCTCCCATTTTTTTTTAAATTTGAAATAATCCTATACGGGTTTTCATGTTGTAAGGATGTAAATGTCGAGCCATGCCTTTGTACAGGTAGTGGTTGGCTTACAGGGTTTCTTGTAGTAGGCCCAGATCGTAGTCAGGTCTTGGTAAACATTTATGAAACTTCAATGTAATAGATGAGGTTATGTGAGAGAGGAAGAGATTGTAGATCTTGTATCGGATTTCAATAGGCAGAGAATGATAGAGAGTTCTGGGTAGAGAGGCCTTAGGAGGTAGAATAGCTCTGAGAGAGAGAGATTGAGAGAACTGAGAATCTGTTACAGTCTAGTTTTTGCAAACATCTGTATAGACACACAAAGATAATAGAAAATAAGTTTTTCCTGCATATAGTGTGTTTATGTGTATGTATGATTTATATGTTTTTATGCATTTCATGTTTGAATGCGTAATTGGTGAAGTATTGCATGAGTTTCAATTGTTTCTCGTCATTGAGTTTCCGAGTGCAAGGAGTGCACACAGTCTGCAAAGAGTGCGTTGACAGAGGTTTAACCTCAAGTGAAAGCTCAGGAGGGATATCGTTGAACCTTCACCATTGAAAGTGCAAGGAGTGAACGGGAGGAAATCTTTATTGATTTTAGAGAGAATCAGAGTTATTGAGAACTATGTAGAGCTCTTCCAGGTGGGCATTGAGTCGGTACAAGTGTGCACAGAAGAACTCTGTTTCGAGTTCAGTAAGAAACAAAGTTATTGAATACTTTGTGAGGAAAAAGATCTGCAAGGTATGCATCGAGTAGAAGAATGCCAAGAGGGAGAGAAGTATTTCTTGTTCAAGAAATCCTTCAGATTCTGAGTTTGACAAAATCCCGAGAACGCAAGGTGTGCGTGGGAGATCAAAAATATTCAAGGAGAATAAGCTTAGGAGGAGTAATGCAAAAAGTGCGTAGGAGTCGGGTTTATTCTAAGTCTGAAAGCCCAAAGGAGAGATAATGTTGCAAGAGCAAAGTGAGACCCAAGAGTCGAGTTCGCAAGAGAAAATTCAAAGGCCAAGAACTTTGGAACACTTGAAAAATTTTCCAAGTTGGGAGAAGTCTAAAGCTCAGGAGGAGGAGCAACAAGAACCATCTGATCTGTTGCAAATAAGAACCTAGACCGATTAGATCTACGTCTAGTGAGCGAAGGAAGCACAGAAGAGAGAATAGATCTCGTCTATTGGATCTGGGCATGAAGGATCAACAACCGTCTAATCAGGGGAAGGTGCATGAGTCTTAACACTTGCATGCACAGGAGAGAGAATCTATCGATGTTTGAAACTTGAGATTTCTGAAGCTCGAAGTGAAATATCAGTCACAGATTGACCATGCGAATCTAAGCCATCAGATATCATGAGTTTCAGGAGGAGGTAAGTTTGAAATTTGAAGTTCCCGAAGCTCGAAGAGTCAGAGCGTTGGAATAAATATGGACCATTGGATCTAGAGGGAATACGTGTCAACGAGTCACCAGATCTAGAAGGAGGTGGAGGTGTAACATTGAAACACCTGAAGGCCGGAAAACTGAAGAGCCGAGAGTCGTTGATCTGCGAGGGGACACTTGTCACCAGATCACGAGCTCCGGGGAAATTCATGCTGGAGTTTCAATTTGAGAACTGAAATAGTTGAAGCCCAAAGCGCCAAAGAGCCGAAAAGTTGGGGATCCAAAGAGACGAAGCGTCGGATACCCGAAAACATTCTAGATTGGACAGGTGTCACCAGATCATGGACTCCAGAAGGATTCACTCCAGAGACTTGTGGCTGTTGATATTTGAAATTGCCAAAGTCTGGAGTCCTGGAACGACGAGAGTCGTCGATGCAGAGATGGACATGCAGCATTATATCACGAACTCTGGTAAGTTTGTATTAAGTCTCTAAATTGAGATTTGATATCTCAGAAGTCTGAAGAGCCGAAGTTTCTCTGAGCCTTCAAATCACCCGAAGTGAATTTGAGTTGTCAGACTAGGAGAGGAGATGTGGTGCAAATCTGTTAACTTTGGGTAAAGACCCGAAGTAATCCTAGGCCGTCCAATCTAAGAGGACATGTGGCTGGATTCCGTGTATTTGAGGAAAAGAAAAAGGATTTGATATTTTTGATCTCAGAAGTTCGGAGGCCCGGAGGAGATATCGACTATCAATCGAGGAGAGGGTTGTTGGACCGTTAATTTGGGTTGAAAGGTAAAAATTCCCAAGGGGGAGCAGAGTTGTTGATTTAGGGGATAGGTGCCCGTAGATCATTAACTCCAGGAGATTGACATACAGGAGGAATTGGGTTTGAGACTTCAAAATCCTGAAGTTCGGAATCGCGAAGAGATCTAGTCCGTAGATTTGGGGAGGACAGATCTGAACTGTCAATCCAGGGTACCATAAAGATGGGGAGATCGATGGTCCCACAACATTTCTTGGATTGGAGGTGTGTGAGATTTAGCAGGAGGCCACGTGGTCATGTGAGGACAGTGTTTAGGGTCACATGCGAAGGATGAGATTATAAAAAGGAGCTTGTGGAGGTTGAGAATCAATATTCCCGAAGGTCAGATTCACGGAGGAGATCCTAGTCATAGATCCAAGGAGACAGATGGCAGCAGATATTCCACTCTGGGAGCTTCCCATATAGAGGAGAGTGGATTTGAGAGTTGAAACTCCTGAATGCAAGAAAGGCGGAGTCAACGAGAGCCATTGATCTAGAGGGGAGTTACATGTCGATAGATCATGGAGGTCTGGGGAGATGAGTGGAAAGGGGAAAGAAGGGAGGAACGAAGATTGATAGCAGTCATTGATAGAAGGCAGTGCTAAAGGAGTAGAGATTGATGGACAGAAGGGATTGCGGGGCTAGGACATGCTCGAATGATAATATTCCTAAAGCAGGCAGCAATTTCAGCCATTGTTTTAGTGACGGGGTACATGTCAACATGAAAAGGATTGCGGGGCAAAAGGTGGGTTGGTTGGAAACCACTCTTGCCCATGCCTGCAATCGTGAATTAGCACAAGGGTATAGCCCAAGGACATATGAAGGGAGGGACTAGTAAAGAGGATCTAGCGCCCGTAAATTGAGAAGCGCGCAGAGACAAAAGGTGCAGGTATCACAGGACCTGCGCCAAAGGAAGGAAAGGGGTCTGTGTATAATTGTTCTGGGTTCATTCAGGAACCTGAAGAGTCATTAAGACTCAACTATTGGAATGATCCAAAGACCAGGAGGTCGCAGAATCCCGGAAGGGGAGGGGGGTTGCGTCATCACCTCACTTTATCATTTAAATAATCTTCTTTGGTTTTGTCGCTTCACTTTATTATTTAATTAATCCTTCTTGACATTGTCACTTTACTTTATCATTTAAATAATAATTTCTTATTTTCAAGCTCTTTGACTTATTTAACCTTTTGGGGCTTCAATCCAACATATGAGGGTCCTCCAACTTCATAAGGCCATAACTCTCTAACTGTGAGGAGTTATGTGACGTTCCACATACCACCAGAAATGGTATGACATGTACTATCCATACCAAATAATATTACCTTCTGTGCTACCAGAATCCGCTACCAGACTTTCTTCAAGGGTTGACATCAATGACAACCAACCTTAATCAACGTCCTATATTGCAGTTACTTTCTTTTGACCAAACCTCAATGCTCCTAAGCTTTGAAATAACATTCTAATACAACCTTATCGCAACAACTCTCAACCTCGAGGGAACTTTTTTCTCTTCTAACCTATTCCAAAGGTTGGTCCTAGGAATAGTGTCAAAAGCTTTCCTAAAGTCAACAAAAAGATCCTCGATTTCCACTTCTTATATTTTATTTGAGATATTTTTACGACATTTAAAATTAATTGTATTGTGTTCGAGATTACTATTCAAATTTATTTAATTCAATACTCAATATAAATCTATTTCAATTTCAATTATTAAATTGAGGTGTTTAAAATAGTGTTTATATTCAATGTATTCAATTGTTTTGTTTAAATTTTATGTATATTAATATATTGACATGTTAACTTTTTGGTAGGTTTATAATCTAGATTTGATCCGAAAAGGATCTAGAGAAGGCAAAGAACAACTCAAAACTCATAGAGGCAATTGAGAATGCTTAGAATGGCTTCAACGGATAGAGAAAGGGAAAAAAAACAAAGTTCCCAAAACACAGTGAAAACGACATGATCGTGAAGAGCACGTCGCAAGCTTTCTAATGGTGCCAATAGCTCATCAAACGGAGTTAGGGTTTGGATGATATTCATGGTCAAAGTTGTGGTCAAATAGGTCAAGTCAACAGGGGCCACATCATCCTTCGTACTGCTAACATCAACATGACGTCAACAAATGACATGGTAGGGTGACATCAGCATGACAACTTCTGATGTCAGCATGCCACATGGAAACACTAGAGGCTGCCATATGTCACCTGCCAATGGGATTTTCAAGGGTCCATGTGGACCAGTAGAAAAGTGCCACGTGGAATCCCCAGGCGATGCCACATGGCACCACCCAAGAAACACCACGTGTCATGTACGGATTGACAGGGCAGTGACATCAACGAATAGATGGACCAATCAGCGGGTGTCACATGGCCCAATCAACGGGTGACATGTGGCACCCTTGAAACACCTAAGGAGGGCTCATAATCGAAAAATACAAAAATATATATGGGCAGGACCCCGCCAAATCTAGTGGAGGTCCCGCTATATCTGGAAAAAACTGCCACATCTAGAAGCCACCAGCTAAATCTAGTAGAGGTTACAACTTTAGCGCTAAAATGGGATCCCACAGGGTTTGACCCCAGGACCTCCCCACATCCAATGCTCTAACTTTAACACCATAAACAATCCATCTAATTGTTCCGTTGGAACATCCGTTCGCCTGGTTTTATTTTAAAGCCAAGTTTCTTCCAGCCACCAGGGGGTGTAGACTGTATGATTGTGGGCACATATTACGAGGAAAAGGATTGTCATCATTGTAGGTTGCAGAGGGCATGAAAATCGAGACAAAATTCTTCTTGGGCCTAGGAGTTCCAGAGCCGGATCGAGGCATGTAGACAATCATTTTTGGGTAATTCGACATTGCAAATTCAGTGGTGATGTTTTTTTTTCTGATCTGACCATTATTTTTGTAGCTTGATTCCAGAATGTGGTATTTTTATGTATTTGCCAAATTCTTTTGCTGAGTTAATTAAAGATCCTACCCATTTGAGAGAAGGACCCGGAGACGTAGTCCACTAGGGATGAACTCCGTTATCAAGTTTTTTTGTTTAGATCTTATGCCTATGTCTCTTCATTTTGAGTTTTCCCTTCTTTAATGGTACACTTTAAGTTATGCTCATTTAATACAATTGTTTATAAGTGGCGATGAAAGGATCCCGGATCATGTTGGTATCAAAGAAGTCATCTTTGACTTGAATTGTTGAGTGTGAATGCTTACTAGGGCCAAGGATAAGTAGGGCGAAGGAACTCAAAATACGTTCAATCCCGAATTTGGTCATGTATCCAAAAGGAAGAAAATGACAAAAGAGGACAAGCATGATGAACAGGAGAAAAATTTTCACATGGTATTTTATCGCATGTCGGAAATGGTCGAATGAATGTATGGAGATTATGAGAAGAGGATGAAGAAGAAAGGGAAGAAAAAGGAAGCACATGCAGATGATGATGCTTCAGTAAACCAAGGTGTTGGAGGAGATCCTCCTGAGCTTTTGTCTTCACCTTCGAGTTCTATTTCTTCTTCCTCTGAGCATTCTCATCATTCTCATCATTCTAGCCATAAAGCCTCTTTTAAGAAACCATTATTAAAGCTTGATGTAAAATTTTCTTTACCTATGTTTAATGGAGATGTTAATCCTGAAAAGCTAGATAATTGGATTTGATAGGTCGAAGTGTATTGTTGTGTTCAACATATTGATGAAGAGTAAGTTAAAGTGAAACTAGATTCTCTTCGGTTGGAAGGCACCGCTCTCATATGGTGGGAGAGAAAGATTCGGGACATAATTAAGTGTGGTAAGATTCTTTCCTCATGGTCAGACTTTAAATCAGCGATAAGGAATCAATTTTATCCATTAGGGTATTTACATAAATCAATGATGGAATGGAAAACTTTAAGGAAAAGTAAAGGATAAAATGTACAAAGTTTCATAAAAGAATTTAGGAAGAAATCTATTGCTTTGAACATTCCTTTGGATTATTATGAAACTTTAATGGAGTATATTGGTGCACTTCATAGTTATATTCGGCATACTTTTCTCTTGATTAAACCCACTAGTCTTGATGAAGTTTGTGTGCAAGCCACTCACCTTGAGAACGTGGGGAAACATGTTCAAGAAAATCGTACAAAGAAACCTTCCAATTTCCCACAAAAGACTTTTAAGAAGTTTAAAATGAAGGACAAGAAGACCACTACAGTGATGAGAGAAGGAGGAAAACCATCTTGCACTCATTGCAAGAAGAGCGGTCACAATGAAGAACACTTTTGGAAACTGCATCCAGAAAAGAAACTGAAACAGTTCAGTGGAAAGTGGAGATAGATACATTATTTGATCCGGGTTGGACCAAAGTAAACTTAATATCTGAAGCACTTGTCGAGAAAATAGGTCTTGAAACGAAACCACATCTGAAGCCTTATCCTCTTGGCTGGGTATGTGATAAAGAAAAACTTAATGTCACCAAAAAATGTAGGATCATATTTGCTATTGCTTCAAAATTTATTGATGAAGTGGATTTGGATGTTGTACCACTTGATATATATGGAATAGTGTTGGGAATTCCTTATCTTTATGATATAAAAGAAGTCTTCTTTCGTCATGAGAAAAAATACCACCTTACTAAAGGGGGAGTGGAACCTATTGTTAGGGCTCACAACATGAGGGTAAATACAACACTTGTTAGTGCAGGTCAAATGAAAAGACTCATAAACACTAATAAGAGATATGTACTCATGGTCTTCAGAGAGAAATATGTCAGGACATCCGACGCTTTCCAAGGGTGTGATCCATCTCATAAGAAGGAATTAATTGATATTTTTTTCCAAGTATGATGATATTTTTCAGGAACGAGATGGATTACCTCCTAAGAGGGAAATCCAACATGAGATACATCTTCAACATGATTCTCCTCTTCCTAATGTGGGCATGTAAAGGATGCCAATTGTGGAGATGAAAGAGATCAATAAGAAGGTACAGGGATTATTGGATCAAGGGGTCATCAGGCCCAGTTCATCTCCTTGTGGTTTTGTGATCGTGATGGTGCCAAAGAACGATGGCACATGGCGAATGTGTGTCAATTACCGAGATTTAAATAAAATCACTGTGAAAAATCGATACCCTCTTCCTCGCATAGATGATTGAATTTATCATTGAAGAATGTTGTCTATTTGACTAAGTTGGATTTGTGCAGTGGATATCATCAAATCAGAGTCCAAGAACATGATGCATGGACAAATTCCTTTAAAACCAAACAGGGATTGTTTGAGTGGTTAGTTATGTCGTTTGGGATTTGTAATGCTCCGACAACTTTCATGCGTGTGATGAATGATGTATTCAGGACTTTCCTAGATTACTTTGTGATTGTATATTTAGACGACATTCTTGTTTTTAGTGGAACTTGGGATGAGCATGTGAGGCATGTAAAACAAGTATTGGATACTTTGCAAAGGGAAAAGTTGTATGTAAAATTGTCTAAATGTGAATTTGGCTAGAATAAACTTGTGTACTTAGGTCATATTGTAGGAGGAGGACATTTGAAAATTGACCCTTCCAAAATTGATGTAATTGTAAATTTGCCTGAGCCAAAAAGTGTAACCGAAGTTCAAAGATTCTTAGATGCAGTCCAGTATTGGAGGAGATTCATTCCCAACTTCTCCTTCATAGTATCTCCTCTACATGCCTTAACCAATGTGAATAACACTTTTCAGTGGGAAGGAAAGAAACAAAAATCTTTCGACTCTTTCAAGGGGAAAATCAATATTGTACTAGTATTAGCACTGCTGAATCTTCAACATCCTTTTGAGATCGGGACAGATTCCAGTGGATATGCCATGGGTGTAGTATTGATGAAATATCGTAAGCCTATCTGTTACCACTCTGAAAATTTTAACCAAGTTGTTGTTAACTATCCTACATAAGATAAAGAGTTGTATGCATTAGTCTAGAGCGTAAATAAATGGAAGCACTACTTGTTAGGGAAGGAAAAAATCATACATACAGATCACCAACACTTACAGTATCTTCAAGAATGGACCAAATTGAAACAATCGCGACACTACATCTGGATGTGTTTTCTACAACAATTTCACTTGGTAATCAAGTAAAAAAAAGGTACAAGTAACAAGGTAATCGATATGATTTCTAGACGTCCTATTGTTGCTTCTGTTATTTTAAAGAATACTTATTTATCTCATGATATCTACGTAGAACAATATGACATTGATGAAGATTTTAAAGAATTATATGCGAAGCTAACCCTTGGTGCACAGGTAGAGAACTATTGTCTGCAAGGAAAACTACTCTACCATCTTGGAAAGTTATGTATTCCTACAAGTGAACGAGTCCATGTAATACGAGAAGCTCATACTTCTCTTGTGTATGGGAGTTTTGGGGTAGGAAAAACTATGGCTCATTTGCAGAGGTTTTGTTACTAGCCTCAAAAGAAATCAATTATAGCTAAATATGTAAAGGGGTGTGTGATCTATTCTACTTGTAAACCCACTAATAGAAAACTGGAGCTATACTCACCACTTCTTGTTCCATCCCATCCATGGGAAAGTGTATCCATGGATTTTGTAGGGGGTTTACCCATGAACAAAAGGGGTCATGATTATTTTTATGTGGTAGTGGATAGATTCAACAAGATGTGTATCTTGATGCCATGTAAAAAGTAGATCATTATTGAGGAGACTGCTAATCTCCTCTTTCAACATGTTTGGGTTCACTTTGGATTGCCCACATCTATCATCTCGAATCGAGATACTCGATTCCTTCGGGACTTTTGGACTAGCTTGTGTAGAATGATGGAAACCAAATTGAAGAGGAACACTTCTTTCCATCCATAGAACAATGGACAGACAGAGGTGGTAAATTGAACATTGGTACTTTTTCTTCAAGGCTACTGCAGCAAGCATCCCAAGTTATGGGATGAACAATTACCCTATGTACAACATGCGTACAATCGAGATTTACATTCATCCAGTCAGAGTTCACATACTAAGACATGTTTTAGGTACCTACCAAAGGTTCCTTTGGACTTGATGTATGGGATATATGTCTATGTAAATGAAGAATAAACAAAGGACAGAGCCTGCAATTCCATCCAGAGGATTCAACAGATACACTAGGTAGTCTGGGAATAGTTGGAGAAAATTCAAGCACAATACAAAGCTCAACATGACAAGCACAGGGTTGATCATCAGTTCTAGGTTGGAGACTGGGTATGGCTTCACATCAACAAGGACATGTTGAAGGGTGAAGGCAAGAAACTCAAGCCCATTCGTTATGGACTCTTCACTATCTTGGAGAAAAGTGGTACCAATGCTTTTCGTCTAGATATTCCACCTTATATGAAGATCTAATCAGTTATGAACGTTGAGAACTTGAAACTTTTTTAGCCTCCCATGATCATGGATCAAGACATGGAAGTTTCAATACCATCAGTTGATGAGACTTGAGTACTTGGATGAGCTAGAGGAAGATATCATCATGGATAGGAGTACAAGGACTTCATGTAGGGGTGATATGGATTATCTTCAAGTAGGATTAAAAGGAACAAATCCAAGCAAGGCAAAGTGGATTGAGAAGTACAAAGAGAGGGGACTCTTCCCTTACTTACCTATTGATTGATGAAATCTTTTGGTGGTCCAAAAATCTCTCAGTGGGAAGGCGTGATCCAAAAAGGATCCAGACAAGGAAAAGAACAACTCAGAAATCACAGAGGCAACTCAGAATGCTCATAATGGCTTCAACAGATAGAGAAAGGGAAAAAATTCAAAGTTCCCAAAACCCAGTGAAAACGACATGATCGTGAAGAGTGCGGTGCAAGATTTCTAACGAAGAAAATAGATTGTCAAACAAAGTTACAATTTGGAAGATATTTGAGGTCAAAGTTGTGGTCAAATAGGTCAAGTCAACAAGGGCCACATCATCGTCCATACTACTGATGTCAGTAGCTAACATGGCAAGAAGATAAAAGGTATAAATTTATTAATACCTTTGAGAATCATGATATTTTAGAGAAACCTTATAATTCCATGGATGAAGATTCTTATTATGATTCCCTTGAAGAAAAGTCACCTGAGAAACACATTTTTTTCACCAATTTTGTTATTGAACTAATCGGTAAGTGTGGACACAAACAGATCTCCCAAGTTCCACCTGAAACTAGAACAAAACAAGACAGAATATAAAACTTTCCCTAAGTTTTAACTATCAAGCATACTAACTAACAAGAGATAAATGACATGCCTTTTAAATGTCGTTTGTCCTCGCTAGTGTCATCCTCTCTACATTCCAAGGCTTATGGGATGATGAACCTGTAAAAAGACACAAGAAAATGAAGTGAAAGCAACAACATATACTCAACAAAACCTATGTATGTGATCAAGGATTCATACAATAAAATAAGACCAATTTTATGGGAAAGAAATATATCACTGTGTTAAAGATATAAAAAGGATAATACAACCAATGCCTTGATGTTGTAAGGTCCCTTCCAATATTTCCTTGCTTCCCACACACTTCTGCTTCATGGATTTTGAGATCAACAATCTATCTTGACAAATCAAAGCTCAAAGCCAACAAAAACTACTCAAGCTCACACCAAAAGCTAGCCAACTCAATCCAAGCTAAATTTCCCAGGCTAACTTTTCCCATGAGAACTCTTCTCCTTTTATAAGATGAAAATGATAGGGTGATGAGGTTAGGATGATCCCATGATATCAGGGATGCAAATTAGATCCAAACCGATCGGAGACCACCTCACCCTCAAAGCTTCTATTCTAGAATTTTCGAGAAATTCCTCTTTTTCCTTCGTACGAAAATCGCCGCACCCTTAACACTGATAAAACTGTGACAACATTGTAGGCCATTGTGGTGAAACCTATGATGATCCTATATCGGTGCACTCTTAACACTAAGAAAGGTGCAACGATCCCTTTTTCTAAGGTTTTTGACAAAGGAAAGTATAATTTCATCTCTCTGGAAAAAGTATCTTCATTCTTTATCAAGGATTAAAGCCATTGATCCTTCTAACGACAAAGGATAGTTTTACATCATTAACGGTCATAGGGGTGACGAAACTAATGTGTTCATTATTGACCTCTGATTGAGATATTTCGTCGAGTGTTCGACTTCAGCTCAATTATTCACATTTGTTGGATTATACTAGTGTACCTTGGGAGTCATTGACATTAATGGTGATTTCCCTCGCACTTGTTAATG
Source organism: Picea glauca (assembly GCA_000966675.3). Classification (NCBI taxonomy): domain Eukaryota; kingdom Viridiplantae; phylum Streptophyta; class Pinopsida; order Pinales; family Pinaceae; genus Picea; species Picea glauca. The sequence goes on from JZKD02S2094590.1 coordinate 26,907, forward strand.
GTATTCATTAAAGATCGGTAATCAAGTGGTTTCTACCATGTTCGACTTCAGCAGATGTATTCACATGGTTATATTCGTACTATAGAGTGGTGGTGATGAAGACCCTGAATATTTTCTGACAGATTCATGTTGTGTTAGAGTATATTCATGTTGTAGGGTTTCATATATCCACAATGTATGTCTCATGGCTATGTTCAAATTTAACCCTTTAACACATAGATCCATAGTATATTTTTGGTGGCTATGTTCGGATTTGAGTCATAATGGCATGGATCCACAGTGTATGTTTGGTGGCCATAACCTGTCTTACTTGACACGGATCTTTGCATGTCGACATTTGTTCTTTGATTCATTTGTATTTTGAGTATCGGAATACCTACCTCAGTGATAATATATTATTGTACTGTATTTCCTTGTTTGTTGGTAGGTTTCCGACCAACATGTTCCTTGTTCCCTATAAACACTCGACAAAGTATTTCAACTATCACTCTGTTCTAAATTCATACTTTTGGGGGATCACTATTACACATTATTTTCATCACCCCTATGATTGTTAATGATGTAAACCTATCCTTTGTCGTTAGAAGGGTCAATGGCCTTAATCCTTGAAGAATAATGAAGATAATTTTTCCATAGAGATGAAATTACACTTTTCCTTTGTCAAAAACCTTAGAAAAATGGATCGTCACACCTTGATTAGTGTGAAGGGTGAAAAAATATAGGATCGTCACAGGTTGCACCACAGTGGCCTGTGACATCATCATAGCTTTCTCAGTGCTAAGGGTGCGACTATTTTCATACGAAGGAAAAAGAGAAATTTCTCGAAAGTTCTAGAATAGAAGCTTTGAGGCTGAGGTGGCCTCTGATCGATTTGGATTTGAGTCACATCCTTGATCTCATGGGATCATCCTAACGTCCTCACCCTATCCTTTTCATCTTATAAAAGGAGAAGAGTTCTCATGGGAAAAGTTAGCCTGGGAAATTTATCTTGGATTGAGTTAGCTATCTTTTGGTGTGAGTTTGAGTAATTTTTGTTGGCTTTGATCTTTGCTTTGTCAAGATAGATTGTTGATCTCAGAATCCGTGAAGAAGAAATGTGTGGGAAGCAAGGAACTGTTGGAAGGGACCTTACAGCATCAAGGCATTGGTTGTATTCTCCTTTTCATATCTTTAATACAATGATATATTTCTTTCCCATAAAATTGGTCTTATTTTATTGTATGACTCCATGATCACACACATAGGTTTTTTTGAGTATATGTTGTTTATTTCACTTCGTTGGCTTGTGTATTTTTACAGGTTCAACATCCCATAATCCTTGGAATGGAGCGAGGATGGCACTAGCAAGGACAAACAACATTTAAAAGGTATGTCATTTATCTCTTGTTTGTTAGTATGCTTGATAGTTAAAACTTAGGGAAAGTTTTATATTATGTCTTATTTTGTTCTAGTTTCGGGTGGAACTAGGGAGATTTATTTGTGTCCGTACTTACCGATTATTCCAATAACAACAACTCAAAATGCTCATAATGGCTTCAGCAGACAGAGAAAGGGAAAATATTCAAAGTTCCCAAAACTCAGTGAAAACGACATGATCGTGAAGAGTGTGGCACAAGCTTTCTAACGGTGCAAATGGCTCATCAAACAAAGTTACGATTTGGAAGATATTCACATTCAAATTTGTGGTCAAACAAGTCAAGTCAACAAGGGCCACATCATCGTCCGTACTACTGATGTCAACAACTGACATGGCAAGAAGATAAAAGGTATAAAGTTATGAATACCTTTGAGAATCATGATATCTGAGAGAAACCTTATAATTCCACGGATGAAGATTATTCTTATGATTCCCTTGAAGAAAATTCACCTGAGAAACAAATTGAAGGTCCAACCTTTGATGAATATATTAAATAATAAAGGATGGTATGCTTAGAATATTGGATTGTGGTTTTCCATGAAAGAAAAAGAGAAATGGAATATTTGTTCCATGTGTTTCAAATAAATACTTCATTAGATTTGGGGGATCAAAATAAGCAAGAAAATAATTCCCTTACTTTCATGGGGAAGATGTTTCCACCCATAAGGTGTTTCCAAGAAAATAAGGTGAAAATAAACATGAATATGTATATAAGAAAGAAAATAATCTATAGGTGCAACTCATGGGGAATATGTTTCCACCTTAACACTGGATGAAGATCAAGAACATAAAGGGAAAATGGGAAATCTCGTTGAAAATTAAGATTATACAGAAGAAAACCAACCACATAAGGAACACATTAAGGAAGAATCACTGCATAGAGAACACAATCTTAGTGGTGACAAAGTATATGAGGGATACATGGATGAATGGGAAAACCAACTAGTTCATGAATCCATTGATGATTTCAAGAAACAACATCTTTTTTCCACTCTTTTGACCTAGAACTAAACCCTAAAGTCGACCAATATAATTCTAAAGTTTATATTCCACATATTCCCATTACCATATCTATGATTTGCATGTACTCAAAGATAAATGGATTGCGATTTAGATTTATTTTTGTTTGCATGATAAATTAAACAAGGTTATGAAATGACTTCTATTTTTAGTGAATGATAAATGATGTGCTATAATATGTATATAGGTGTGCTAGAATATGTATATATATGTGTTCTCTAATAAAATTTCTAACACAACATGTAGCATATACTTTTCAAAATATTCTACAGGGTATCAAAAAGAGCTTTGCACGATCAAGGAAGGTTGAGGAAGATACCAAGTATTTATGGCAACAAGAAGGAATCCATCAACTTTCTACTTGTAGTAAACATATGATGCATCCCCCTCCCCTCCTGGGGGTTTTGCAACCTCTTGGTCAAGGATATTCACAAAGCTGAGTCGAATTGGATCTTCAGGTCCCTGCTAGAACCCAAAATTACTTTACACATGCCCCTTTTTATCCTAGGAACAGGTCCTGTGAGACCCGCTGGCTCTTGTTAAATCCATGCTCCCTATTTGGAAATTTGAATAAAAACAGGCGCTAGCTCTTTGGGCTAGGAACTTTCCCCCATGTGACCTAGGGATATAACCCAAGGCTCAAGCTCCTGAGTGCTTCGAAGTTTCAGACTCCAGGCGCTTCAACTGCAACTATCGTCAATTACTCCGAACCTCGAACCGACGAACACAACGAGCGAGATCTACGGCTCACGCTCCTCCAAAAACCAATGACTTCGATCCTCTTCATGAGTTCGGGCTTCGACGCCTTTGGATGCACTTTACTCTATTTTCCCTGAAATGTCTCTCTTCCGATCCCTTATATGTGCTAACGCTTGTCCTATGGATGGACAACCCAGATATTTCAAACCATGGAGGGCTCAGATCTGCTCAAGGGTTCTGGTCCTTCGACGATTCTCCACTCCTTCCTAATGGTGTTCCTTCCGAAAAACAAAGTAGCGAAGTGTCTAATCCAATGGCACGTGTCCTGTCGCAATGGATAGCCAGGATTGCTTTGGGTCCCGACTCTTCGGGTATCCTCCCACTCCGCTCTCTTCTTTCTTATGGAGTACCTTTCCTATGAAACACGTGTATCTCTGCCACATGTCCTTTTGGATCCAATGGTCCAGATCCACTTCTCTCTTCATGAATTTGCGAAGATTTCACTTTATTCCACACCAATATTTCCGAAGTTCTTTCCTGCGAACCCTCAGACATATTGCCACCTGTCCTAGATCGGATCAACAACTCACAATACTTTGGGCCTTCGGGCTTCAGAGGTTTTTGATACACCACACCCCGATTCTCCCAAAGAGTCTATCCTCCAGTCGACACCTTACTTGCCACCACGTATACCTTACATCGATGGCTACCATGTGCTCCGCTTTCAGAGCTTAAGGAAACTTGCAACCCTCATCACCTGCTTCTTCCTGAAAGGTCAGTTCTTGGAACCACCTTAATCTGCTAACATGTCGCTTCACCAATGAATGGCCCATGATTCATATTCGGGCCTTGGGACTTCAATAGTCCCTGCTCCTTTGTGTTTGAATACTCCCGAATGTGATAAGTCCAAAGGACTTCCATGGTTATCCCTCATGCAAATTCTCCCGATCTAACAAATGTTGTAGCCTACACCCAGATCCAACGATGGGGACATGGTTACCTACGTGCGCACTCCTTCTCCAACTGGAATCCTAACCGATGGTCTAGATCATTCCACACCACCGATTCAACGGTGCTTGTAGATCCTCCCTTCTGCACATATTTCCTCCCTCTCATGGGAATGTTGTCTGCTATCTCTTCTGATATTTGTTCCTCTGGGGGTTTTATAGACCTCGACACACTTCCTCTGCGGTTCCTCCTGAACACTTGGAAACTTCAAAGTTAGAAAATATTTCTAAGTTCCTCCTATGCACTCCTAGCACTTCTTCACCTTGAGACCCCAAAGCTCTCTGAGAACCTTTCGCGCACCTGTTGCGCTCCACCGGTTCACTCCTCAACACTTAGCTCAGTGTTGTCCCTATGCACACCTTGCACGAGACTTCTTCAAACTTCGCTCTCCTCCGAGCAACTGTTCACTCATTGTACTCTTTCTACGAAAAATCCCCTCCATCTCTCCTGAGATTTAGAGTCTTGTCAATGACTCTCAGCCTGTGCACTCCTTGCGAGCACTGTGCACTCCTTGCAACAAACCTCTGCAAAATTTCAAGTTATTTTTCGTCAGCTTCAGAGTTGAACTTGACTTGGGCTTCGCACTCCTTGCGGGCACTGTGCAGTCCTTGCACTAAATTTTTCAAGAAGAGAAACAATTGAAACTTATATAAACCTCACAGGTTTCCACCCATAGCCATGAAAACATACTCACTCATATGAACACATAAAACAGAAATAAAACATCACATATTACTTGAATGAACTCAGAAAATGAGAACACCATACAAAAACCAGATAATTATAGACAGGAACCTCATAGACAGGAAAAAATATTTTTTGTATTATCTCTGAATGTCTATACAAATTTACAAATACTGGACTACAACAGAGTCTCAATGCTTCCTCTCCTCTCTTGAGTTCTTATCTACAACTCTCTCCTCCTTCTCCTACTCTCTATGTCTCTCTCTCTCTCAATTTAATACATTGATCCTTTACAAAAAAGGGGCTCATCCATCTTATCCTTTCCACCGCCTTAGTGCCATAACTGTCTTAGTTAAGACACCTTATCCCTATGACTCATTACAATGAATGAATATCCAGAACTGACTCAGATCTAGACCTTCTTACATTCAACCATTAAGACGACCCTATCCACTACCTATACCAACGCATGGATTGACTTTACTCAACCTTACACATAAATCTGTATAGGGTCATATTTCAAATTTAAAAAAGGGAGGGTCCACGCCTCTCCCTTTCTCCAATGCACGCCTATGTGTTGGCTTGTTGGCACACCTGTTGAGGTGGAAAGATGCTCCTACATCATACTCCACTGCTGCGAAAAATTCATGAGCTCCTTCTCATGAGCTCCCCAGCTATGCTACAATCCTCTTGGATCCCAAACTTCTTCTTGCAGTTGTCCATCTGCCCCTCTTCTTTGTTGTAGTTGTTGTTGTTTCCCTACTATTACAGGCTCTTCCCTGGTCAACCTCCTCCTGTTTCCAACTGTTTCCTGCGGTGATTCCAACATCAACCTCCTAATATTTTCAATCTCCTCGTCCAGATGGTCTACGAGTTGGCTCCTCTTTTACAGTCTGCTCGACTACAATTCCTCCTCCTTATACACATCAAAGTGAAGATCGTCCTGATCCCCTGTGTTGTTTTTACCTCCTATGTCCTTATCTTGCCACTCTGTTGTATACTCCAATTTTGCAGGCTCCTCACTGATCTTTTGCTAAGATTCCTCCTCTAACAGTTCAATTTCTACCATTTCCTTTGTCTTTTCTTGTGATGGCACAAACCCATCTTCATCCAAATGCTCATTTGGATAGAAATATTGTCCTTATGTTTCCAACTTAACCTGTTGGATGTGCTAACTCCGCATATTTACCCTCTTCTCCAGGGCCTCCAGTTCTTCACACAGATCAGCAAAATCTATGTTGTCTGATTCCTATTATGTTGCAAGCTTCAGTGTTGCAGTCATGTCATGTTCAGCTTCTTGTCTAAACATTTTGAGCCATTGCTTCCCCTACGTGGGTAGAATTCAGTATCTACTCCATTCCCTCATTTATGACAGTCTTTGTTGGTTGTCCTTCTTTTGCTGCATCTGCAACACATATGCATGCCTCTGCTTGGCTGCTTGGCAGGAATATTTTGATTCCTCCAATGATCAGAATGTACCTCTGATCTTCCTCTTCGATGGTGGAAGTATTTAACTTTTCATCATATTCATTCACATGGTCAACAAACCCACATGAATCTTCATACAAATGAGGCCTTTCTTCTGCCTCCCTACTGCCTGTAAACATTCCTTATTGATATGAAATTTCCTCTGACCTCCTGAGACTTTTAGCTAACCTCAACTCATCTCCCTTGCCCACCTGACAATGTGAGATTTCTTTTATGCCCTCCTAGTAGTCTATGAGATATTGACTTGATCCCATCTCATTGCCCACCTGGAAACTTGAAAATATACCACTGCCCTCTTGACAACTTATGAGATAAATCGATCTACCTTCCTCCTCATCACCAAGATTTCTCCCAGTTTCTAACTCACAGATGTGAATCATATTCTCCTCTATACCACTCAGGTTTTCAGCATGCCTCATCCACTTTCTCAACATTTGTTGTTTCCTTCTAGATAACAACTTCTGGATAAGCCACTTTTTTTTTCTCTTCAAAGGTCGTCCATATGTCCAGTGTACCTTCGCTTCTTGTTGCATCTTCAATGTCAACCTCTCTATATCTTCTCTGATATCCTTGAGCTCTTTACCTATCTTAGCTTTGTTTTTCTACTGGTGGTCCTTGTCTTGGCCACGTCTATAGCCTTCAATAGCCATTATTCACCGTCTGCCCGCCCTCCTGGCAAGTCTGTGGATTACTCTGTAGTTGAGAGCATCTCTAACTTCATCCTACGGCTCACCTGGATGTCCATTTGTTGTTGTTCGCACACAATGATCATTCACAGAGCATTAATACTCTGTCTTCTCCCTTTCCCTGTTGTCTACAGACAAATTCAATCTTCTGATACCATTTGATCTCCTTTTAACTTCTCACCTTTACCTACAATCTGCAGACAAAATTTCATCTCTAATACCACTTGATGCAGCCCCCCTCCCCTCATGGGGGTTTTGCGACCTCTTGATCAAGGATCTTTAGAAAGCTGAGTCGAATTGGCTCTTCGGGCCCCTGCTAGAACCCAAAATTACTTTACACAGGCCCCTTGTTCTCCTAGGCGCGGGTCCTATGAGACCTATGGGCTCCTGTTAATCCCCTGCTCCTTATTTGAAAAATTGAATAAAAATAGGCGCTATCTCTCCAGGCTAGGCCCTTTCCCCCATACAACCTCAGGCTATGACTCGAGGCTCAATCTCTTGAGTGCTTCGTAGTTTCGGACTCCGACCGCTTCAACTGCAGCTATCGCCAATTGCTTTGAACCTTAAATCGACGAACACAACAGGCGAGCTCTACGCCTCATGCGCCTCCAACAACCAACGGTTGCGATGCTCTTCGCGAGTTCAGGCTTCGACACCTTTGAATGCACATTACTCTATTTTCCCTGATCTATCTCTCTTTCAAACCCTTATCCCTGATGAAGCTTTTCCTCTTGATGGATGGACCAAATCTTTCAAACCATGGATGACTCAGATCTGCTCAAGGGTTATGGTCCTTCGATGACTCTCCACTCCTTCCTAATGTTGTTCCTTTTGAACAACAAAGTAGTTAAGGGTCTAATCCAATGCCATGTGTCCTATCCCAATGGACGACCAGGATTTCTTCGGCTCCTGGCTCTTCGAGTATCCTCCCACTCTGCTCTCTACTTTCTTCTAGAGTACCTTTCCTCTGAAACATGTGGATCTTTGCCATGTGTCCTTTTATATCCAACGATCCAGATCCACTTCTATCTTCACGACTTCGTGAAGATTTCACTTTATTCCACGCCAATCTTTCCGAAGTTCTTTCCCGTGGACCCTCGGATCTACTGCCACCTGTCCTACCTCATATCAACGACTCGTAACACTTTGGGCCTCCAGGCTTCGGAGGTTTTCGATACACCACACCTTGATTCTCCTGGAGCATTTATCCTCTGGTCCATGCCTTACCTGCCACCACGTATACCTTACATTGACGGCTATGATGTGCTTCGCTTTCAGAGCTTCCAAAAACTTGCAACCCTTAGCACCTGCTTCTTCCCGAATGGTTATTTCTATGAAACAACTTAATCTATTGACATGTCGCTTCTCCAATGAACACCCCTCGATACGAATTCGGGCCTTGGGGCTTCGACAGTCCCCGCTCCTTTTTGTTTCAATAATCCCAAATGGGCTATGTCCGAAGGACTTCCACGGTTATCCCTCATGCAACTTATCTTGATCTAACGGTTGTTGTAGCCCACATCTAGATCCAATGGTGGGGACGTGGTTACCTCTCTGCGCACTCCTTCTCCAACTGGATTCCTAAGTGATGGTCCAGATCGTTCCATGCCACCAATCCAATGATGTCTATAGCTCCTCCCTTCTGCACATCCTTTCTCCCTCTCACGGGAATGTCGACTGCTATCTCTTCAGAGATTTGTTCCTCGGGGGGTTTTATAGACCTCTACACACTTCCTCTACGGTTCCTCGCGAACACTTAGAAACTTCAAAGTTAGAAAATCTTTCTAAGTTCCTCCTATGCACTCCTAGCACTTGCTCACCTCGAGACCCCAAAGGTCTCTGAGAACCTTTCACGCACTCTTTGCACTCCACCGATTCACTCCTCAACACTTAGCTCAGTGTTGGCTCTATTCACACCTTGCACGAGACTTCTTCAAACTTCGCTCTCCTCCGAACAATTGTGCACTAACACGGTTTCTGGAAAAAATCCCCTCTATCTCTCTTAAGATTTGGAGTCCTGTTAGTGACTCTCGGCCTATGCACTCCTTTCGGCCACTGTGCATTCCTTGCACCAAAGCTTTGCAAAATTTCAAGTTATTTCCCCCCATCTTCAGAGTTGAACTTGACTCGGCCTTCACACTCCTTGCAGACATTGTGCACTCCTTGCACTGAATTTTTCAAGAAGAGAAACAATTGAAACTTATAGAAACCTCACATGTTTCCACCCATATAGATCACAATGCTCTAGATTGGTTGTAATGGAAACCTTAAACCCCGAATCAAGGAACCTTGTCTTTCAATGAAGAAACCATGTCTTTCTTATTTTAGAATAAGTAAATTCTTTGCTCGCTTATATAAAGAGCACTATGCACATTTTTATACATACGTTGTAGTTTAGTTGTGATATTTATTTATGTTCAACACTTATTCATTTTATTTCAAGTAGACTATTGTTCATTTTGCTTCTTGTAGATTCTTCTTGCTATAGAAATAGAATAGTTTTAGGCCACTTGTAGTTTCAACCTTAAGTAAACAAAGCAAAGGAACCAATATCATAGGATTAAGCACATAATCATCGGAGTCTAAGAAGAGCCACTAATTAAGCATGAACAAAGCAAAGGAACTAGTATCATAGGATTAAACACATAATCATTGGAGTCTAAGAAGGGCCATTAATTAAGCATGAACAAAGCAAAGGAACCAGTACCATAGAATTAAGAACATACTCATTGGAGTCTAAGAAGGGTCATTAATTAAGCATGAAGCCATAAGTGATTAATTTAAAGTATACTATAGGAAGTACACACCATTCTAATTGAGTTAGAGAAAGAAGACACCTAGCCATGATTATTCTATGCAAGTTGGCATTCTATACCTATACTTATTAATATTAATAAAAAAAAATAGTGTCTATACCTATTAATATTAATATTAATAAAGAAAAAGGCCCCCGGGGGGGGCAGCTCAATTGGCAAGTGCCGTGAAAATGAAGTTCCATGAAGTTTTGAGTTCAACTCCCCCCGACTTACCTTGTGTGCCATGTAAGGGGCATCGTGGACAGCCTGGAGATTATAATGGTACATAATATATATATATATATATAAAGAAAAATATTAATAATAAAAATAAATAAAAGAAAAAAACACTCCATATTAATATTAATTTAAAAAATAACACTCCAGATTTGGTTTGTATTTAAATCCCATCCTTCATAGTAACAATGAAGAAGAATATTCATGTCATTAAATTGTGATCAACCACTTAAATATTCATTAAAAAAAACCTAAAATTTTAGAACCCAGATTTTATATATTTAACTAATTATTTATAACTGATTGAAAATCCCGACAATATCATATGATAAGCATTATCCATCATACACTAAGTATGATGATTGCTACATTGTACAACTATAAGGTATATCTATGTCCATCATCCGATCTCCAATCGCAGGGGCCATCCATTGTTTTTTGTAGGCCAATGCAACTGCAATCAATTACGCAAAATATTGACGGCAACTTACCAAAGATTGAAGAGACGCAAGGACGGATTGATTGAAATTCGAAATTTAAATTTCAAATTTAGCTGGACGCGCTTAATTTGAACTTCGAGTTTAAAATGGGCACGCTACATTTGAGAAGAAAGACTAAATCTCCAAGCTCCAAGCGCCATGGTCGTAGACACCATGCAGATGCCGAGAGTGGGAGTGAATACGGAGGCTGCGAGGAGGCGTTGTCACCTGTCGTCGCGAGGGGAAAGGCCGTGGTGGTGGTGGTGGCGGCGGCGGCGGCGGTAGGCTATATTCTCTTATACCCTGCTATCTGATACCCTTCTCAGCAGGAAGAACAGCTCTTCGGAACAGCTGAACTATCATCATTCTCTCCTCTCGTATTTACACCACTGTTGTTCGAATCTCCAGGCCACCTCTCAGTCGTGGACTCTCAGACGCCCAGAAAACGTGGTCGTGAGCCCGAGCCTCTTCCAGATTCCATTGATGTGTCTGAGCTGAAATGCTTCCACGGCGAACCACAGCGAAGAAACAGATCGGTTTGTTCATCTACTGCAATTAGACAAAACCGTAGCAGACGAAGAAGATGAATACGCTCCCATTAAACACCTCGTAAGTGGAGTCATGAGAAATCTGGAGGAAGAAATTGCTGCCACATGTTCCAGTTCTATTCTACCCTCCATCTCTGTGGATAATGTTGCGGGCGTCCGATATTTATAGAGACCATGAAGGTCAAACCCTAGATTCAGATGAGTGGTTTGATCTTTCTTATCTCGTGAATGTGTCAGACGACGAGCTCGGCATTCCTCCGAGCCCCGCTCGGGACTTGAAGGACGAAGTCTGTCTATCTCAGAAGGAAACATCCGTGGCTATGTTGTAGAACCCGGATCTTAAATCCCTTGGTGAAAATTGGTAGTTTGAGGATTTTGAGAACTACCCGCAGTTAATAAGCCCATTCATAGGTTTGACAGGTTAAAGGATGCATTCAAAAATACAAGGAAGTTATGAAGAGGAAATCACATTCATTGATTTGGGAGGACGACTAAGAATATGCCAACATCTTCAATTGTTAGCCCTCAAATTAGAATTTTAGATTAAAAAGTGATTAATTGTTCTCATTATCAATAAGTGTACACCTTTCTACCTAAACGTGTTTGAGTTAAATCCTATGGCTCAATTTTTAAGTTCTAGACTGGACTAACTAACTCATAAATCTCCTTACTCTATGACTTTTTTTTTAGTTCTTTTCCCTTTTTCAGTTCTTTTGAAGTTATATAAGATAATAAATTTCCAACCAAAATAAATTCAAAAATAAAATAGTTAAACAACTCCTAGATGAAGTTATAACTTCTTACATTTTTAGATTTTATGCAGTACTATGTGGTATATTTGGATCATAAAGAATGGAAATTTGTTGACCTTAAATACATGGATAGACTCATAACAATAGGATTCAAATATAATTTTGGATTGCTACGAAACTACTTCTGCATGTCTTAATAAATTACTATGAAACCTCATAGGAGAAGCTTTATAAGATCATAGCATACGTTTGTTTATGTTAGTGAATTTACTGAATTAATGCGGTTACACTTTTAAGTCCATAAACATGCGCCGATCATGTTGATGGGCCACTTAATTTTTTTTTGGTACTAGAGGCATATATTTTTCATATATTTTGTCAAACATAACTCCTTTTGTCCTCCTTCATGGTAAACCCCTTCCCTCCCTTCAAGGGTTCTTTGACCCTTTGAGACAATCGTACCTGTAAATCAAGGGCCTTTACATCAATATGCGTTGTTCATGTTGATGGGCCACTTAATTGTTTGGGGACTAACAGCATATAATTTGTCAAACATGACTCCTTGACCTACGCCTCTCAACTTATGGCCCCTCGTTGATTGTACGCCTCTCAACTTATGGCCCCTCGTTGATTGCACGCCTCTCAACTTATGGCCCCTCGTTGATTGCACGACATATCTGCCAACCTTGAAGCAAGCAATATAAGAGACTAAGAATGATTGAAGAATCCATATGTAATACTGATTGAAGGATTCAAGAGGTATTATGAACTTAGGTATTGTGAACTTACAATGACATTAACAAACTTGAAGGAAAAATCCAATGGAAAATGTTATGTTAATCCTATATATTAGATGTATATATTATGTTACTTAGTTATGTTAAATGTTATCATTGAAATATGTTTTATTTTCAAGTTTAATGAAAAATGTTATGTTAATTCTATATATGAGATTTACATGTCATGTTACTTAATTATATTAGATGTTGTCATTAAAAGATGTTTTATTTTCAAGTTTAATGGAAAATATTATGTTAATCCTATATATGAGATGTACATGTTATGTTACTTAGTTATATTAAATATTATCATTGAAATATGTTTTATTTTCAATTGGATATAGCATTTGTGTATATATTCAAGAAAGGTATGAAACAATACACTACCTTCATTTTAATTTTCAATTTATTATAGGTTAAGAGATATCCACATCAAATCCTTGGGATATAAAACTATTTTTAAGTTTTTGCAATTTTCAAAAATCTTTTGGAACAAGTTCTAAGAGTTGGAGATGTCTTATCTAGACAAACATTAAATCATGTCAAAACAAAGGTTAGTTAATATATTATTYGCATGTCAAAACACACGTTAGTTAATATATATGGATTGCATTTAAAATGCTTCTGCATTGGGTTCATAATTTATGTAAATCTTATGGCATTTTCAATGAAATAAGTATGTGAGGCTTTCCTATGTGCACTTCTATGGTATGGTCATTAAAGTTGTGTTTCCAACCATGCATATGATTATTTAGAATATGGTCGATATTGTGTATTTTTTATTTAGAGACTAGTGCATGCCACACTTCCCTTTCATGACATGTGACATGTTAATTGTGATAGAAATTTCTAAAAACAACAAGACTAAGAAAAATTATTAGAGATACATGAACAATTTATTAAAATATGGTGTAAAAATATGAAAAGAATAGAATTAGCTTTGTTATCGCATAATCTTTACTTGCCCAAAGCCCAAGGCAAGTGAGATAAGATTGGTGTAACAAGGGGGTGACCTATTATTGTCACCTTAATAGGAAACCCATTTATGTTTAGGAGTATGATAAGACTACCCCAAGGGAGGCATCCTCGGTGGCTTAAAGGGTTGGGTAAGCTAAGGATAAGGACAAGAAAAATGCCCTCTAACTGGTCACCAAAGTTAAGGGTGTCTACGTCTAAGGAATTGAAGCAAAAGAAGAACGTTGGTGTGCCTTCCCGGAACAAGAACAATATAGAATGTAATTTGTACTTGCCCAAAGCCCGAGGCAAGTGAGAAAATATTGGTGTAACAAGGGGGTGACCTATCATTGTCACCTTAATAGGAAACCCCTTTCTATTTAGGAGAATGATAAGACTACCCCAATGGAGGCGTCCCAAGTGGCCTAAAGGGTTGGGTAAGATAAGGATAAAGACACAAAACCCCCCTCTCACCGGTCACCAAAGTTAAGGGTGTCTACCTCTAAGGAATTGAGGCAAAAGAAGAATGTCGTTGTACCTTCCCGGAACAAGAACAATATAGCATGTGATCTGTACTTTCCCAAAGCCTGAGGCAAGTGAGAGGAAATTAGCATAACAAGGGGGTGACATATCATTGTCACCTTAATAAGAAACCCCTTTATGTTTAAGAGTATGAAAAGACTACCCAAAGGGAGGCATCCTCGGTGGTCTAAAGGGATGGGTAAGCTAAGGATAAGGACAAGAAAAACACCCTCTCACTAGTCACCAAAGTTAAGGGTGTTTACGTCCGAGGAATTGAGGAAAAAGAAGAATGTCGATGTACCTTCCTGGAACAAGAACAATATAACATGTATGTATAATTTCAAAGTACTAAATGATAATAAAAGCCTCAAAGACGTTAGACAATAAAAAAATGAAGTGGTTGAAGCAAATTTGTAGCAATTTATCAGTTTACAACAATAATAAATGTTATGTAACAACCACAAAAATTAGTGCTCAGAATTGCTAGAAACAACAGTGAAAATTGAGCATATATCAAGTAGAGTCCTTAGCAATTGTCACAAGCAAGTTATCTTAGTATATGTAGAAAATGTGTTGCAGTTAGATGGTTGTAGTAAAAATTAATAACAAAAGAAAGAAAGTTAGATATCTAGGCTATGTTAGTGTTATACTTAGTTAGCACAGGCTTGAGAGAATAAGGTTTGAGATTTTGATCAGTCTTCTAATAAGAGAGAAGTGAGAACTAGTGTCTTTTAGGGTTTATGGAGTTAATTATATCAACATAATAACTTGGAGAAATAACAATAACAATAATTATACTTTTATAAGATATGAAAAGGTGGAAGCTTGAGGAGTAACACCTTAAGTGCTCAAGTACCAAGCCCTTAAGAGAAGACATAAGTAGGGTGTAGGCACTTCTAGGACCTAGCGATTTCTCCTATCTTTAGGCTCTTGAAGTATATTTAATGCAATAAGAACTAGACAAAGCTTCAAAACTGCCATCACTTTAGGGCTCTAGAAGTTTGTCTAGACAAGATCTTCTTAGGCAAGACTAACAAAACAAAGAGCAAGAAAGAAGCATTGTATGTTTCTTACTCCTAGGTTTTTTAAGCAAGCAATTTCATAATCTTAAATATGAACAAGTAAACATACCATAAACATTTATCATGAAATGAAAATTGCATATTTACTTCACCAAGAATAATCAAGCATAAAAAACCTAGATTTGCCAAAATTCCACCAAGAAATGATCCAAAATCCATCCAAACAAGTCTCCAAGCAAGTGTGCCTCCAAAGTTTAGCCAAGTACTCCAAAAAGGGTGTCAATTTCAGTCCCCCTCTTGTGAGAGGTGAGTTATTATCAAAAATGAAACTAGCCAACCATATTTATATCGAAATCCTGACTAATTTACGCAAAAGTTGTGTCTTTTCACAAAATAGAGCCTACATGTAAATTTTCTCTTAAAACTCAAAATTAACTCATTTATCACAAAACAAACCCTTAAGAGGGTGACATCATCCTTCCTAGGGTGACGTTAGGCCTCCTCCATGAGATATAGCGATCATCTAGCAAAACCTTGGGCCTTCAAAGGCCCTCCTCCATGCCACATGTGCCAAAAATGTAGCCCAACATCTCTCAATGTCAAACCCTATCCCTAGGTGATGTCATGGGGCTACTAGGGTGATGTCCAAGGTCTCCAAATGCAACGTCCAGGTGGGGAAGGTTGGCTCCTCGTCGTCCAGGCATGCCAGGTTGCCTTTAAAGAAAACTTTCTCTTCATTCACTATGCAAATTGTTTGTCACTGTCTTTCCCCAAACATGGGGTCTTTGCATCCATCCTTGGGCTTCAAGACCTCATGAAGATTCGAACTGATCACCTCCTCATGAATACATGTCCATCGGGTAAGGTCCTGTAAAGGAAAACATATACGCCCTCCATGGGTCCATGAGTCACAAGTATCATAACAACTAAATCACATCCAATAATAAAAGCACCCAAACATGTGCATCAATACCCCTTAAAGCAAACAAATTCTCAAGGATGTTATACAAATTGATAAACTTAGGTGGGAATGGTCTCAGGATGCCCTATTGGGTCAATAACTCCCAAGTCTAGGGTGTTTCCTAGGTGTATCCTATCCAAGTCGTGTGTATGTGAAATGGTGTGGAATAAAATTTTGGGCATGGGGTTCATGACATAAAAGGGTTTGTATTATCTTACCTATAGGTGCCTTTGTGGAGGGTGAGTTGCACCTTACCCTTAATGCAATTTTTTCCAAGCCCATTCATTTTTTGTTCTTCTTNGCCCTTAAGAGAAGACATAACTAGGGTGTAGGCACTTCTAGGACCTAGCGATTTCTCCTATCTTTAGGCTCTTGAAATATATTTAATGCAATAAGAACTAGACAAAGCTTCTAAATTGCCATCACTTTAGGGCTCTAGAAGTTTGTCTAGATAAGATCTTCTTAGGCAAGACTAACAAAACAAAGCGCAAGAAAGAAGCATTGTATGTTTCTTACTCCTAGGTTTTTTAAGAAAGCAATTTCATAATCTTAAATATGAACAAGTAAACATACCATAAACATTTATCATGAAATGAAAATTTCATATTTACTTACTTCACCAAGAATAATCAAGCATAAAAAACCTAGATTTGCCAAAATTCCACCAAGAAATGATCCAAAATCCATCCAAACAAGTCTCCAAGCAAGTGTGCCTCCAAAGTTTAGCCAAGAACTCCAAAAAGGGTGCCAATTTCAATCCCCCTCTTGTGAGAGGTGAGTTATTATCAAAAAATGAAACTAGCCAACCATATTTATATGGGAAATCCTAACTAATTTACGCAAAAGTTGTGTCTTTTCATAAAATAGAGCCTACATGTAAATTTTCTCTTAAAACTCAAAATTAACTCATTTATTACAAAACAAACCCTTAAGAGGGTGACATCATCCTTCCTAGGGTGACGTTAGGCCTCCTCCATGAGATATAGCAGTCATCTAGCAAAACCTTAGGCCTTCAAAGGCCCTCCTCCATGCCACATGTGCCAAAAATGTAGCCCAACATATCTCAATGTCAAACCCTATCCCTAGGTGATGTCATGGGGCTACTAGGGTGATGTCCAAGGTCTCCAAATCCAACATCCAGGTGGGGAATGCTGGCCCCTCATCGTCGAGGCATGCCAGGTTGCCTCCAAAGGAAACATTCTCTTCATTCACTATGCAAATTGTTTGTCACTGTCTTTCCCCAAACATGGGGTCTCTACATCCATCCTTAGGCTTCAAGACCTCATGAAGAGTCGAACTGATCACCTCCTCATGAATACATGTCCACCGGGTAAGGTCTTGTAAAGGAAAACATATATGCCCTCCATGGGTCCATGAGTCACAAGTATCATAACAACTAAATCACATCCAATAATAAAAGCCCCCGAACATGTGCATCAATACCCCCTAAACCAAACAAATTCTCAAGGATGTTATACAAATTGACAAATTTAGGTTTGGGAATGGTCTCAGGATGCCCTATTGGGTCAATAACTCCCAAGTCTAGGGTGTTTCCTAGGTGTAGCCTATCCAAGTCATGTGTGTATGTGAAATGGCGTGGAATAAAATTTTGGGCATGGGGTTCATGACATAAAAGGGTTTTTATTATCTTACCTATAGGTGCCTTTGTGGAGGGTGAGTTGCACCTTACCCTTAATGCAATTTTTTCCAAGCCCATTCATTTTTTGTTATTCTTCCTAGCCTTTGATTTCATTGTTTCTTTCATATTTCAAGGAACTAGTTGGAGGCCACTGTCCTGGCTTGGTTTCCATATACGACAGTGTCATTCACAAGTATCTCATGAAAATGAGAAGTTTGGCTCATGATGAGACCCCCTTTTCCCAGTCCTGTAACTCAGAGCCACTAACTTGGTTTGGTGACCAGATGATGGTAATTTCATACCACTAAATACTTATGATCATGATAGGTCAGCTCGTTATGAGACTTCATATCCGCCAACTAACACCTTGAGTATTCACTATCATTCCTTTTGTGGGTACCATATTCTTACAAAGAAGTGTTTCATTGCTTTCTCGAGGATCCCTAGGTGAAGCATCTCAAAGGTTTATTCTTGGATTTTTTCTTTTTCCAAATACTTTTACCCTATGGGCCTTCAAACCCTCCTTTCCACGAGGTAATGTAGAATCCCTTCTTGGGTCAATACTCTCGAAGATCCCAAAAGGATGGGGACACAGAGAGAAAATGGTATCAAAAGTGAAAAGTATGGTAGGGAACAGACGATGAATTTTCAAGTAACCACCCAGTAGCAACCTATTCATGAGGGAAACTAACTTACTAGGACACAATGACACCCCCCTCAGGTTTGAATAAGGAAAAGAACATAAATTCGAAGAAAATGTTCTGAAATCAAGAAAGATCCTTTCCAATATGTTGAAATTCTTTAAATATTAGAGTGATATGTACCATGATACCTGGACTCATTACCTCATGGAGAAAGACCTGTTGCCTTGTGGGAACCAAGACGGTGTGGTGGATGCTACTACTGGTGATGTGTACGATGCATTAATGAAAAGAATGGCCCCTCCAGGGCTATGCTCTGTCCATCTGTCTCTCGACACTACATGTCTACAACCATTGGGCCTCGAGACATGATATCCTTAGTTACCCCTAGGTTTGGGGGTAACATATGGATCCTACTCGGAGACATGTGCTCACCATAAAGTACATGATAACCTCGAAATCTCTGGTATGACATGTGCCTTCTAAAACTCAAACAAAAAATTAGTGCATCTAGGGTGGTAATATCACCCTTTGTCCATCTTTGTCCATATATGATAGAAAAAATAAAAATAAAAATAAAATATCTCCAATCTAACATATGAGCATATAATGTATACAAGTGAAACAAAACAATATGAAAATGAAAATAAACTATACTAACATGATATGCATGGTATATACAATGGATGTAAATTCCTACTTACCTATACTTACTTGTTGATTGAGTGCTAAGTATAATCATATAGTACAACCACACTAGTAATGTATCATAACACCTTCCTGTGTGCTTCATCATAAACAAAAACAATGGCAAGTTAAGCACAAAAATAACATGAGTTTGATCCGTAACAACCTACAACCAGATAGACATAGCGTTTGATCCTGCATTGACTCTTCCCTTAGTCGATGGTGAAATGACAATCTTTCCTCTGGCTCGTCCGCTTTCCTGATGTTTGAAAGCCTCTATAACATCAAAGAATGAATGCGGGCTCTTTGGATCAATCATTGGTTTCAGTTTCTCAGTTTCTATGTACGGCTGCAACTATTCTAGGTTATGAGTGTTGGTTGTAAGAATGAGAAATTCAGCCCTCGGATGAGGTTGAAACAAACCTATGTCCAGAACTTTGGCTTCCTCTTTGGCCACCACATGAGACTTGGTCGAATCCCCTGCAAATTAAATAAAACACTTTCATTATATTACATCATATTTGTATTGGAAGCCAATCCAAGCAAAATAAGTGAGTTAGTGACTGGTACCTATGGTGTCAAATACGAAATCAAATTTCTTGGAGACTTGATCGTAGCTCTGCTTGGTGTAATCGATGACCAGATCAACCCCAAGGCTTTTGACGAAGTCGAGCTTCCCAGTGCTAGCCGTGGAAAAAATCCTCGAAGCTCCATAGACATTCTTTGCTAGCTGAATGGCCAGGTTACCCACTCCGCCCGCTCCTCCCACTATGAAAACGCTCTGCCGCTTTTCAATTTTTTCTATATCGAACGCCTGCTGAGCAATCAGTACCGCAAGCGACAAACTCGTCGCTTCCTCAAACGATAAATTTGTGGGCTTCGGCGCCACCAAATATTCCTCCACTACGGTGTACTGGGCGAGTGTTCCCCACTGCTTTGATCTGCCCGCTGTGAAGTTCTGGATGTCACTGTAGACCTTGACGCCATTCTTGAACTTGGAAACGCCATCGCCAGCTTCCACCACCACTCCTGCTGCATCACAGCCCGGTACAGCCTATATAGCGCAAACCCACCATTGAAGAAAAAAAAAACAGCCCAGTAAAGCCTGTATAGCACAAACCAACCATTGGGTTAAAAAAAAAAAACGTAGTCGTGACATAGGGTTGATATTTTGGATCAAGTTTCAAATTGTTGGATATTTCTTCATCGTTGGTTGAGTTTAATACGGTTAGATATGTCTTTATCGTTGGTTGAGTTTAATGGGTGAAATATAGAGAAATAATGTATGTACAACTCACTAGATTTTAGATTTTAGTAGTCAAATCCCTAACCTAATTTTTTTTTTTAATAATTTATTAATAAAATTATTACATATATTTATTATTATTATTTTTAATAAATTATTTAATTAATAATAATATTAATTAAAAAATAAATAATTTTATTTTAAATAATAATTTAGTAAGTACTAAATATTATTTCATTATTATATTTAAAATGTATAAATATGTTCATGGTTGTGGTTATGCGTGTCGGTTGTCAACTAGCAACAACCACATTAAGTAAAAAGTGGTTGATATACGTCGATCGATCGGTGCCATTAATTAAAAAAAGTGGAAAATGGCACCTCGGCATATATCAACCACTTTTCACTTAATATGGTTGTTGCTAGTTACGTCGATAGGCGTCCCCCCCTATTGGAATCGGTGGATTAATCAACCTTTTAATAAAAAAATGCAATCGTAGGGTTGGCAATTAAAGATTCTGGCATATTCTTCGTCGTCCTCTCTAATCAATGGATGAGATTTTGATAAATTAACTTAAGCTCATTTATAAAGACCTTCGTTTATGTGATTACTTTTTCACATTTACTAAATAAAATTAAAAAATTACTTGCTCAAGATTGCTAGGTTTAGTGATTAACAAATAACAATAGTGATTAAGAAACTGGACAGATGTGTATCGCCACGTGGATGTAAATTGTTGCCATTTCATTTCTGTGGAATTGGATGCGAATTAAAACGTTTTACAGTGCGTCGTCATTTTTCTACCAGGGCGGATGCTTATGGCCGCGTGGAAAATTGGAGTAGGTTATCGTATAATTACACGTGTGAGGATGTGGAAAATTGGAGTAGGTTATCGTATATTGCTTCCTCTACCCACAATTCCGCTTCCGCTTCCGCTTTTCAATTTAATGTTTAAAAATAAACATTAAATATACGTTGGGATAAGCCGTTGAGGGTTTTATTTGCGTTCTGATTTGTTCTTAGAGCGAGCGATAAAATAATTGGTTCTTAACGCAACAAATGTTGTTAATATTGCAGAGATGTATTCAATATGATCGGGTGTTTGCTGTAAGTTGTTCCCGAACATATCTCACTAAATAAATAAGTATTCAAATCTGAAGTAACAAAAACAGAGTTATAAGTCAAGTTGTTTTAAGCTATTGAGAGTAGAAAAAACATTAATCATTAAATAAGAATAACATTAAATAAGAAAAAATAAGAATAACATTAAATAAGAAAAAATAAGAATAATATTAAATATTATTTAAGTATTGTTGATTAATATAAATATAAATAAACATTAAATATAATTAATTATGTAATTTTTAGCAATATTTTATTAATATAAATATATATATATATTTTAATATTATATATTTTAAAATTAATGGGGCATATCCGTCTATATCAACCACTTTTATAAAGTGGTTGTTGTTATTGATTGTATGTAGTTCAAAATGAAAAACTAAGATAATATGAAACATTTKAAACCATGTATTATTTATGCATAACTCAAAAGTAAGASAGAATGACAATTGATACTTTTAAAAGTTGAAATAAAGTTGAAGATAATCATGGAATGAGTAGCAAATCTATTTAATATATGTCACTTGAAAAATTAATTAATAATATTTAATTTTTAGATAATAACTATATTCTCATTTTAATAAATTTAAAAGGTGCAAGGAGGACACAATAATGGCTTTATGACTTTCTTTGTTACCAAATCCTTGAGAGTACTCTAAACTAGCAAATGGAACATA
>JZKD02S2094601.1:10730-24868 GCA_000966675.3 Picea glauca
TGGGACTTTTTCTTCCTTGGAATCATTTTGTGTGGCTTTTGTCTTCTCTCTCTTCTTCATGTCTAGGATGTATATGTTGTTCAGTCTTCTTGTTGCAGTTGCAACCAATCTTCCTGAGTTATTTTCTCTAATTTTACATTTTTGGGAGTCAAAGGTAAGAGTGTATCCTTGATCACACATTTTACTAACACTGAGTAGATTATGCTTCAAGTCTTCAACCAATAGGACATTCTTTGCTTTTACATTTTTCTTCCAAGTTCTACTACACCTTCTCCAAGTATTTTGGCAGATGATTCATCTCCAAATTGTTATCGGACAAATCGGTAGGTGTGGACACTAACAAATCTCCCTAGATCCACCTGGATCTAGAACAAAATAGGATAGGACACGACTCTTTCCCTAAGTTGTAAACATTGAATGTACTAAAGAGAAGGAATAAGTGACATACCTTGATATCGCTTCCTTAAGTCTCTGTTGTTCCCGCTTCTCTCCAGTGCTCTTGTGACGTCAATTCCAAGACAACACAAACTAACCAAAGTGAAGATAGAAAAGTATAGTCAATGTCAACTTATCCATATGATCAAGGAGTTATGCTATAAAATATGAGTGATTTAATGGGAAAAGGACATGTCATTGTATTATATTAAAAGAAAGTAGAAGATACAACCTGATCGCCTTGATGTCCCAAGCTTCTTTTCAGTGACCCTTGGTTCCAACACACACACTTTCTCTGCACTAGCATGAAGAAGAACTGATTCCTCTTGATAGAACAAATAGATTCTTCGGGCTTCTGTCCAAGCAAGTTTCTTCACACAATTATTTCACCAATTCTTCATTCAATCTTACTTAACCTTTTCCATGAGAAACCTTTCAATATATAAGAGAAGGAGAGATGGTTACATGGATGAGGATGATCCCACCAAATCTAAGAAGTCATTAGAATGACAACCATACGAATGCCAACTCATTTTCTAGAAGATCCCCTTCTAGAACCTTCGTGGCCTCTTCTTCTTTCCAAGCTTAAAAACAGGTTCACACCCTATATATGGAGCAGACTGCAAGAAGTTAGCACCCTAAGTGTGGGTGGTGTGCGAGAATGAAGGATTCTCTCACCCTATACCATAGGCAACCTGCAAACTCATCTTAAAAATATGTTTTTGGAAGAAGACAGGAGCCACTTTTCTCAGGCAAAAATTCCTTGTTGGGAGCCTGAATACATCATTATTGAGACATCACCAAAGTGACCAAAATCAAGTGTAACAGGATGCCCCCCAAAGTAAGAGGCTGGAATCTGTGACAGCCAAAATACTTTGTAAACTGCATGTGTGTGTCAAAAACCAAGATCACACCTAATCGGAAACCTGCAAACAACCAAGCATCTGTAGAATATAATACCAGTTCTAAGGTAGGCATTCCCATACTCAGATCACAAATGAATGAAATCATAAATGTAGGTCATGGCCACCAATCATACATCGTGGATCCATGCCGTCAAAATGCTACATAGCCACCAGGAATACACTATGGATCTATGCGAGAAGACTTAAATTAAGATGACATAGCCACATGACATACAAAGTGGATCTATGTTTTGATACAAATCATTACTCCATAGCAGCCTGGATCAAAAAGATGAGACCCAGCATCGTCAATCCCGTCACTGAAAGTACGAATCTAGCCATGCGATTACATGTGATGAAATCGAACATGGTAGAAACCACTTGATTACTGGTCATTGATGAAAATCATTAACAAGTGCGAGGGAAATCACCATTGATGTCAATGACTCCCAAGGTATCAAAGTACAATCCGAATGAATGCGAATGAAAGAGTTGAAGTCGAGCACTCGGCGGAATATCTCGATCAGGGATCAATGATGTGAAACCCCTGTCGAAAGTGAAGAGACCTACCATTAAGGCATGCAGGCTCTAAGGTACTAAATAATTTCTAAGTCTTGATCCCAGATAATGAGTTGGAGTCGACGGAATAAGCCTCGTCACAGGAGGGCCTTGATGTATCCCCCATCAATGACACGAAATAAGTAACAGATTTTGAGGGTGAAACAGAGTATAAATATAGGTTGAAACGGACACGGGGAAGGTCAACATAGTAAGAATGGACAACTGCAGATGGCCGACTCAATAGAGGGATCATGTGAACTTCTCTTGAACATATGAATGACACGACCAAGGACTTGGAAGCACTGACTCAAAGATGAACCAAGATATGACCTTGTAGCTAGTCGAACGAGAGACAAATGAATTTCCCAACCTGGATTCAAATGATGAATAGGGGGTGTCATGTTCAAGAGAGACGCTTACTGCCATTAATATGAATACAAAAACACATCCCTTTCCCAAAATTTCCCCCACCATTTCTGGCGAGTACCTCTTTATTTTTACGCAAGCTTGAGGAGGATAACATATGCTTGTTGATGTAAGCTCATCCTTTGGATGAGTCCCTCAGAGTATGTTTAACGAACCCTAGGAAGGAGTGGTTCAGTCCCATTACAGGTATGTCGATGTTTGTTTAACGAGTCCAAGGATAGAAAACTTGGGAGTTTTTCATGTTTTGAGAGTTTGAAAAACATTTAAAGAGAACTCTCCCAGTTCCTTTTTCATAAATAAGTTCGACGAGACCGAAAAAGTGATAAACTATCGCCCATCGAATGTTTTCTTCAGATACTTTAACGAGCATGAAGAGAACGAGATCGCTCGGCAATATTTTCATTTTTACGAAGCGTGAAAAGAGCTTAAAGGATACTCCTCTAGGGTCGTCATTTTCGTGTTACCATACGAGTACGAAAAGACGAAAAAAAGTATACTTGGTTATGTTCTCATATATTTTCGAGTGCGAGAACGAACGAAGACTGAGCTCGAGGTTTTTCTAAAAACCCTAAAAAGTAGTCGTACATGCAACAAAAAGAAAAAACACCCGTGCTCCTTCATTTGGACATCAAAGTTACTATATCTGCAAAAACCACACTCATAGGACTATTAGGGTATTAGGTTTTATAGACAAAATAATATAAAAAACCAACAAAAATGGTAAAAAGTGAATAAATATGGGTAAAAAGGGATTTTCCATTTCATTGTGATTTTGCCAAAAACTTTGCCCAATACACCTCATTTTCCCCCAAATTTCTTTGCTCAATCGCGGGAGGCAAAAGCGACCATTTGGCGAACCGTCTCTGCCAACGAGGTAAGCTCTTAATATCTCACCTTTTCCATGGTTTATTTTTAGTTTTCATTGGCAATTTTCAAGGTTTTAGGTCCATTTTAGGGCCATAACTTGCGCTCGAGCATTATCGCAGGCTGGCCATGTGGGACCTACGAGAATCTAGGATTCTCGTAGGTGACCTTAAGGGCACCTACAAGAATCTCGCACTATGCTAAAAAGACACCTGCGGGGGCCGAAAAATGAATTTTAAAATTGTCTATTGCTCAATAAAAATTATGCCAAGGTTTGAAATAAGTTGTTGACCCTTCTCTTATGGTTCTTGTGCAGATATTTGACCATCACAATGCTAGAGTGGCGAGAAAGAGAACATGAGGAGGAGGATTCCATTGTCGGGAATGACCTGAGTACCGTCGCTGCCCTCCGGGACTATGGGCTCTTGAAATTCTTCAGGATTCTGGGCATGAGGGCCTAGCTCAGATTGTTGGAATACCTGATTCATATGTGGGACATGGACCAACAATTGTTTCATGTGGGAGTCCACACATTGACCCTAGATATCGAGGATATCTATTTTCTAACAAGGTTATCATGGCATGGGACATACCACGCTAGCTTGACCAATGGCCATGGCGGCGGACTCCCTTTGAGTGATTATTGTCACTGCTACTGTGTTTCTGAGGCAGAAAGAAGCAAGGACAAGGTTGTTATTTTGGGGGTCCAATACTTGACCCTGCGAACCATTTTGTTCACTATAGAACACATGGCCGGGAGCGCAGCTCCACACATGGCTCTCCAGAGATACTTCCAATACGCCATAGAGTGCACAAAGCCACGAGTCTTGAATTGGTCAAATTTAGTTCTCCGTAGTATGAAGAGGCAATTAACGAAGTGCGGGAGGGGGAAATTGAAGCAATTTAGGTACGAATCACTTTTGGTGTCCTTCTTCCTCGAGAGGGTTCCACTGTTGAGACTACAGGTTGATTGGGTTTTACCGGCCCCACAGGATCCGAGGATGTTGAGGTGGTGCAACCTCATGACTTGACACGTAGCAGGGCCTATCATCAAGTATAATGATTCATTTTTTGACTGGTTGCGGCCCCAGATGTTGATGATTGACGACTATGCATACACTAGTTTGGATTTCCGAGGGGATCCAAATTTGGCCTTTCCTGAGGATGATTAGTGGGGTGATTTAGGTAAGAAGTACACATTTTGTTCTTTTTAAATGCTTTTGTAATTTTTATCATATGAAAATTTTTTGTGTTTATCCAAGAACTAACCAAAAATCTCTTTTTGATGGCATAGATGTGGGGCCATATCGACCTTTGGGAACGTCTCCTATTCAGCGGTGAGGAGATGTGGCTCCAGTGGCAATATGGGATTCCGAAGACTATGAGGCAGTGGAGCAGAACTTGGAGGGGTTGACTGTTGACATCCCTAATATGGCTATTGGGGAGATTCCTAGACGTTACCAGCACCATACTGTGGGGGTGTATGAGTCTATCAGTCGACTGCTTCGTAGGGTGGCCCGAGAAGTCATGTGTTATCGTGAGCATCATCCATGACGTTATTTTGTAGAATCCATGGGCTTCGTATTTTTGAGATTTTGGTCCTTGGAAAGAAACTTTTTTGTAAAAACTTTTGATCATTATATACATATATACGGCTTCTACTAGCTTATCTTCTATTGTGTTATAAATGTAATGTGTGATTGGTTTGTAAATTTCCCAAATGCATGTCTAACACATAGTTAGCTAATGCATCAGTCAATGTATTTAGACATCTAGGAATGTGTTGATACTCAATATAATCAAAATAATATTCCAAGAGGCGAATTCGTAAATATACCCGTAATAAAGTAGGACTTCGAATAGCATAGACATTACTTAGTTGTAGTACTACTAGTTGTGAATTGATTCGTGTAACCAGGTGACGGATGCCAAGAGAAATAGCATCAATCAACAATTCGACGACGACGCTATTATGAGTTCGTTTGTAGGTGCGTAAATTGTCCATGCAGCAGAAGCAAGGTTCTAAGTACTGCGGCTAGTGCCATCGGCGAAGCCAATGTGGGGTAGCAAAGACTCTGACATCTGGAAACCAAGCACAACATAACATAAGCAATCGAGGGCAGAGACCAAATAATGAAAAACATACTATAGTAACACACAAGAAGTATGATATAATAAAACACAAGCACTCATGCACAGGTGATCTTAGGCATAGTACTTCTTTAAGTACAACCCGTTTCTGGGTTCACTCAAAGGGATACCATCGTAGTCTACCAACTCGTAAGCTCCTTTCTCCAAAATTTGTCTAACGATATAAGGACCTCACCACATAGCTTCAAATTTTCCAGCTCCTAGCATATCCCTATCTTGTTCGTAAAGAAGAACGAGATCACCTTCGAAGAAAACGCATGGCCTGACATGTTTGTCGTATTGGGATTTAATGCATTTCTTCTGGGCTTCTATAACTATGGTTGCATCGTGACAGGTTTCGTCTAATTGCATAAGATACAACAGATGTTCTTCTTCGACAGAAGTGTTCAGGAGAAGTTCAACAGCAATTTTTAGGGAGGGTATCTCACATTCAATCGACAAGATGGATTCTAGACCATAAACTAACTGGAATGGTGTAAACCTGGTAGCAGACGTAACAGACATCTGGTAAGCCCACAATGTTGAAAACAACATTGTGTGCCAACTCATTTTGTGAATCCCTATCATTCGTCGAAGCATGGTAATGAGGACCTTGTTTATTTCTTCGACTTGGCCGTTGGCTTGTGGGTAATAGGGTGTTGTGTTTTCATGGAGAAGACCCAAATTTTCAGTGAGTTTAGACATCATGAAGTTTCTAAAGTGGTTACCGTGATCAGTAACGATGGCCTGAGGAACACAAAAATGAGATATGATGTGATTGAATATGAATAATGCTATAGTCTTTCCAGTATTATTGAATGTTGGCATCGCCTCAGCCCATTTCGTAAAATAATCTATGGCTACAATAATGTATACATGGCCCTCGGCTGAGTGAGGGTGACATGTCATGAAATCGATACCCCATTTCAAAAAAGTACCAACGGACACCACAGGGTGTAGAGGAACAGGGTGGGATCGTATTTTATTGTTGTAGGTTTGGCAAGCATGGCATTTTTGGACGACAATTATACAATCGTTGAATAAAGAAGGCCAAAAATAACATGCTTGTAAGATTTTTGGGGTAGTAGCATACCCAGACATGTGACCAACACAGGCTCCAGCATGGAATTCATTTAGGGCTTTCTCGACTTCGTCAAACGAGAGGCAGTGTCAAAAAACGGAGTCAATCCCACGACGATAAAGAGTATCACCGAAGATAATATACTAACGGGCTTGGTAGCATCTTCGACGGCGGTCAGTTCTAGACAAATTGGGCTGGAAAGTCTAGGTCTGGAGATAGATGATGATATATCCATACCAAAGGTCATCGTAACTAATCAAGAAAAGGGATTCATCGGGTAATGAATCGGCTACTACATTTTATGTTTCAGAGTAGGGAAGGTTGCATATCAACTTGGCAAACACCAGGGATTTCTTGGACTTAGCGCATTCGAATTCTAAGTCAAACTCCTGGAGTATTACGATCCATTTGGATTATTTTCCCCCAAGCAATTGGCATGTAAGAATGTGTTGCATAGGGTTGCAGGTAGAAATTACCATAGTCGGGCGAGAGAGGATATAGTGTCGGAAACGTTGAATGGCTTGGACAACTGCCAAGGCCAGTTTTTCAACATGTAAATACTTGGTTTCAGTAGTTGTGAGACTCCGACTCAAGTAATAAATGGCATGAGAATCATAAGAATCATCCTCCTGGATGAGAACCATAGCGATGGTGTAGTCTAAGGCTGCGAGGTAAAGGAAATAATCCCAACTGTAATCAAGGGGGGAGAGTAGTGGGGTACGTCTCAAAGAAAGTTTCAAGGATTCGAAAGCTTTGTTGGTAGTGGTATCCCATATGAACTCAGAACCTTTCTTGAGCAGTCACATAAATACAAGGGTTAGCTCGGCATAGTTTGGGATGAAACGACGAAGAAAGTTTGCCTTCCCTTACAAACTTGGTAACTGGCGAAGAGAGGAAGGAGGAGGGAGCTTGAGAATCACCTCAACCTTCATAGGATCTACCCTAATCCCTTGACGTGAAACAATAAAGCCTATAATTCGGCTAGATTCTACGCAGAGTATGGAATGATGATGTCCATCATCCCAAGGGGTGTCTTCCATGGACATAACAGACATAATCATCTCGTCCGTGGGAAAAATGACGTGAAATGGATCTGGAGATAAATTACCAAGAGAGGGGGTAGAAAATATTGTCAATTGAATAGCTTGATACGCGGATTCGACCGGACTCAAAGGCATTTCATCACCATAACGAAGATGATCGCCGGGGTTGGGTACCATCCATGGGTCATAAGATGCAGGGGTCTCGTGAACAGAGGTGGAGATCATGTTGATCGAGGCGAAAAATGGATGTGGAGCATCGGGTGGGGGGATGGGGAAAGTGCCCATCAACGAGGAATCTTTAAGAAGACCCACACCGAAATTCTCATATCCAGGGGGTTTGCAATGAATGGTACGTTTCCAGTACATGTATCGGAGTGGAAGAAGGCCAATTGGTCGACGATCAATAATTTTCCTTGATGTGGGAAACACACGACACAGAAAAGAGTCGACACAACTGCACGCATGGAATCAATCCAGCTACATCCAAGTAGAAGGTTGTAATCGAGAGGAGCGTCAAATACCTCCATTTCAACTTGGACTGTTTTTCCTTCTAACGTAATAGGCAACAAAGGGAGGACACTGTAAGGCTTAAAGCCAGAGCCATTGAAGTCTTTGAGCATGTTGTGGGATTCATTCAAAGGAAGAGAGTCGATGGCTTTCCAGCATGTAATAGACATGACACAAGTCAAGGCACCCTCATCAATAACCATTCTACAAATGTTTTTGTTGGAGATAATAACTTGTATTTGGAAGGCGAGTTGAGGGGGTAACCTAGGAATGTGATCTTCCAGGTCAAAAATTATTAATTTTGTATCCATAGGGTTGATTCCACCAATATCTTTCAAGAGTGCCTTCCTTTGTATAGGATAACTCTGAAGAACTTCGAGGGCTGACATTGCGGATGGTTCTTGGGCTAGATATTTGACTATACTGTAGTTCTAGGAAGCACGTGCATGAGGATTGAAAGCCGATTTTTGAAAAACACCCTTTGGAGGAGGGCGAATAATTGTATCTAAGCTCAGTCGTTTGAGATGAAGAGGATCTTTGGTAGGTGGACTCGTGGGAGATGGTTGGACTACCGAAGGAGGTGTTGCATCAACCTTCTCTTTGGAGGAAGAATAATCTTTGGCTCGAGTGGTAAGTGTGGCATTGTTCTTCTTTGAATCGCTTGTACACATTAAGACATAGGATGTATTGGAGGGGGAAGGTTGGTCATGAATGACCAATTGGGCCTGTTTTTGAGACGGGAAGGGTTGTGACAAAACGGTTGGAGTGGGTGGTTTTTTGGTTTCTTGAAGGAACTTAGTAACCTCGGCTCGTCGTGGACAATCCTTAGTGTAGTGATCATTACCACAGATAAGGCAAAGGTATCGAGGTTTGCGCTTATCCCTATCGTCAATAGGTAGTTTTTTAGTTTTCTCAGTTTGTGAATTATTTATGTCCTCCTTATTCTTACCCTTTCCTTTTCTGGATTTTTTTTTTTCGGCGGGGGTAGATTGAACATAATTTACCTCAGAAGTCTTGTTGGTGGGAGGGGTAGGAGACGGAGCATTTTGAACATTAGAAGAAATGGGTTTGGGGGTGTTGCTGGAGGTTTGGACAGAATGAGGTTGGGCATGGAAAGTGCCAATCACACCATCAGCTGCATGGGAAGCAACAGGGGTAGTTGAAGTAGAGGAAGTATAAGGACGAGGCGCATCAGGGAGTAAGTCATAAAGAGTGCCCATTTGTGAGTAAACGAGGTCTAGGTATTGGGCACGATTGATTGCTTGTTCTTCGGTGACCACTCCACCCATGGAAATGGCACGACCGATGTTGTTCATGAATGATTTCATGAACCACTCTACCAGCAACTGATCAGGAAGTTCGAGTTTGATGAGACATCATCTCCGTCGCCACTCATGAATGTGATCATAAATATGAGTGGCCTTAGTTTATTTGAAAGAACTCAAAATTTCAGTTCATGTTTCGTAGCAAATCGGTAACTGGTAGTGGGTGAGGAAAGCCATAGCAAGGGTGTTGAAGTTGGTGAAGAAGCCTCGTGGTAATTATATATACCACTTCACGGCGGAACCTGTGAGGGTTCGCTGAAAAATGTGTAAGTGAATAGAGTCATCCATCAAGGAGTTGGATGAGCACCAGAGGTGAAAAGTCATTACATGATTTTTCGGGTCCTCTCCTAGATTACCATCGAATTTAGGTATATCGGATGGTAGTTTGGCTGGTATGGCGAGCCATTGAGGAGAGTGACGGATTAGATCATTTAAAATTCTTGACAGATCCAGGAGGTCCAGGGTGGCTAATAAAGGTAATTGTCTATTCACTTGTGGGTATTGGTGACTTTGGGGGGAAGTCTCGTCAGTAAACCAGTGGGACCATAAGCAATTTGCATATAATGCAAAGATCCAGGCAGATTCGATTGTTGGTGTGGAAGCAATTAATTCATAGGGTTGTACCCTTGAACAGGGGCTTGGGTTGGAGCATTCGAGCCCCAAATAGGATTAGACGTACCTGTATAGGGTTGGCCTGTACTAGGGAGTATGATGGGGCTAGCATGAGGTCGTTTCCCCCTAGTCGAGTGAGGATTATGTTGTATAAGATGATTCCAATAGTGGGCCAAGGATGGAGGTATGTTTTTTCCATAGGGTGGGTTCGGTGGGGGTTTCACTCCAATCGAAGGTTGCATCCCGGTTGGGATTTGTCCTGCAAAAGGGGGTTGAGTTTGGCCTCCTTGGTGAAATTGTCCACCAATAGGAATCTGGTAATTCGGTGTGAACGATGGAATGGTGCCACTAGGATCAGTGCCTCTGATAGAGGATGGAAGAGTTCCTCTGAAAGGGGGTGAAGGAAGTGTCAAAATGAAACCGAGAAGATGGTGCCCAAAAGGAGTGGAACCGCCAGGAGTCCCGGATGAGATTTATGTAGGAGTGGGAATAGAAGCATTCAACGCATGATATTCGGGTGGAAGTGGTGGGGTGTTTCTGGGCGAAAGTGGTGTGCCAATGGGGGCTTGGCCAACCATTGTAATCCTGGTGTGAGGATTTGTAGTATCTGGGACCATTGTGTAATGGACCATTTGTAGAGGGAGAGTCAAGATGTGGTCAGCTGGTGGGGTGTATGTACCAGGAAAATAATAGGTAGTAGTAAAAGGTATTGTGGTTGGATCAGATGTTTTGGGCAGCTCAAGTGTGATAGTGATATCAACGCCTTCTCCTGAGCCAAAGAGATCTCGTCTAAAAATGTCAGTAGTCCAAAAAGGATCTCGACCCTCAGATTCTATGAAAGGTCCAGTTGGCAATCCAGAAGATTGAACAACTAGATCTCTGGAAGAATTCACTCGAACAATACGTCTCTCAGAGTCGATAGGAAGTCAAAAGTACTCTCGAGAATTAGTAATTCGGAATCATTCTAAAGAGTTAGTTATTTCCACTTGTGGAGTGGCGACGTCTTGGACTTCACTCTGTTGAGGAGATCCCTCTAGTGGGTTGGCAAGCAAGGGTTGAGAACCTTCCAGATCTTCTGGGGGTAGTCCTTGCATTCTACGTGAACAGTGTGGAGGTTCAATTGTGATCGAGTTAGAATCTTACAAAAGAAATTATATGGCCAACTTGGGTAAGTAAACAGCATGCGCTAGTAAAATCTAGGAAGCGAAACCAAGCAAACAAGACCTTCCAATTCCGAAGTCACTAGTTGGTGATGAAATCCAATGTCACGACAATGAGACAAGAAGGGGTTGGGCTAGGGTGGAATAGTTATGTTGATGACCTGCTTAACAGACTTACACCCTAGTGCAAGATCCCACACATAATCGTGGGTATACCCTCCAAGGAGCCCGAGTGAGTTTGGCCAACGTCAAATCCAGGCACCGTGAAAACTTGCCCCTTCACAGTCACCTTGTGTAAGACCCTAAGAATATAGGCTACTAAGGTTACCACCAACAACAATGATTCCTGGGGGAACATTCGATAGTCTGATCCACACGCAAGGGTAGGGTATCTAGCCCGAAATTAGCTTGAGAGGCTTCCACTCATCATTGTGGGTATACCTCCAAGTGACCCCCATAATACGTGCAATCTCTACACTGATATCAACAAAGCAGAGTGAGTAACTCTATCAATCTCAATGCGACCTCGAGTTTGACCCATGTATGAGAAGGGATTCCCAGGAAAATAGGTTGCAAATGGAATTTGACACTCTTTATCACAAGATACTATTATGTGTTTTATGCTTTGGAGAGTGTGTCTCACTGCCTATTCCAAATCTCTAGCCTAGCTAATGTTGGTGTAAAAGAGTCCTAGAAAAAGTTACTAGTTGAATTTTAAAAATTGTGCAATATTATTACAGGTTGTTGTTACTCAAAAGGAGACGGAAATGAAACCGATGTTGTGTGAGACTATGACCCAAAAATGTATAAATAGGAATGAATGATACAAAATTTGTTGTTCGATGAATCCTATTTACAGAAGGGAGAGAGGATTTTTCTGGAGCAATGTGAACTACAACGTATGTTCTTCTCTGAAATGTAATATCAAACAACCATGAACAATGCAAGTTCTCTATTGATTATTTTTCAAATGCCAATATTTTGAATACAAAGTTGCTTAAAAAATAAAATGTCTTTAATTTATTTATTTTGTTAGAAACCAAACAACAGGGGTGGAACTAAGAAAAACAAGCAACCAACGAAAAATAAATATACAACAAAAACCCAAACCAATATTTCAATGAAGACAAAAATAACAAACTGACAAAACCAGTCTCTTCAAATGCATATGGGTAATAATTTTCCAAGTAATAAGCAATTGAAAAGAGCAATTGATCTCAACTTTTAAACCAATCAAAGGCTCTCAACCAAACAAGCACTCGGATTTCAAAACCAGAGATTATACCCTTGTTGCGAAAAGGTCAAGAGATAAAAATTGAGAAAACATGATCAAGAGGAGATTAATCATTCAGGAGATTTGAAGTTAAGAATCATTCAATCACTGGCTAGAGAAGTTCTTCCTAGACGCACAAACAAATCTGGGCATCTAAGGACACAAAAGACTTAAACCAAAAATTTGCAAGCGGTTTCGCAGGCTGAAAGTGTGGTACAGTGCGAGAATCAAGGATTCTCGCAGGATAGACATAGGCAGAGTGCGAGAAGTTCACACTGAATTGAACTGCAGAATATGAACTTTAGTGGTTCTCGCAGGCTACTGAAGGGTGTAGTGCGAGAAGGCCTGAAACCAAGCAAATTTTGGAAAAAGACAAAAATTTTGAGGGAACTTCTGGATCCAGGGAGTTTATAAGGGTATCCTCAAAACTCAGAGATTGATGGGAATGAAAAATGGTAAGCTAAGAGAAAATGGCCAAGGAAAAACCACCAAAAATGCCTTATATCCCTAGTGGAGTCGCCAATTTTGTTATCGGATAAATCGGTAGGTTCGGACACTAACAGATCTCCCTAGATCCACCTGGATCTAGAACAAAACAGGACAGGACATGACTCTTTCCCTAAGTTGTAATCATTGAATGTACTAAAGAGAAGGAATAAGTGACATACCTTGATATCGCTTCCTTAAGTCTTTGTTGTTCCCGCTTCGCTCTGGTGCTCTTGTGACGTCAAGTCCAAGACAACACAAACCAACTAAAGTAAATATAGCAAAGTATATTCAATGTCAACTTATGCATATGATCAAGGAGTTATGCTATAAAATATGAGTGATTTTGTGGGAAAGGGACATGTTGTTGTATTATATTAAATGAAAGTAGAAGATACAACCTAATCACCTTGATGTCTCAAGCTTTTTTTCAGTGACCCTTGGTTCCAACACACAAACTTGCTCTGCACTAGCATGAAGAAGATCTTATTCCTCTTGATAGACCAAATAGAGTCTTCAAGCTTCTATCCAAGCAGGGTTCTTCACACAATTCTTTCACCAATTCTTTCACCAATTCTTCATTCAATCTTGCTTAACCTTTTACATGAGAAACCTTTCAATATATAGGAGAATAAGAGATGGTTACATGGATGAGGATGATCTCACCAAATCTGAGCAGTCATTAGAATGACAACCATACGAATGCCAACTCATTTTCTAGAAGATCCCCTTCTAGAAATTCCGTGACCTCTTCTTCTTTCCAATCTTAAAAATAGGTTTGCACCCTATATATGGAGCAAAATGTGAGAAGTTCACACCCTAAGTGTAGGTGTCCTATGAGAATGAAGGATTCTCACACCCTATACCATAGGCAGCCTACGAACTCATCTTAAAAATATTTTTTTGGAAGAAGACATGAGCCACTTTTCTCAGGCAAAAATTCCTTGTTGGGAGCCTGAATACATCATTGTTGAGACATCACCAGAGTGATCAAAATCATGTGTAACACAAATGCAAAATTACCACTCTTTCTCTTCCAGCTGATGAATTTGTATTGATCCCCGATCATGTGTGAAGAACATCCATTGTCTATGTACCATTCATCTTCTTCTTTTCATTCTTCAGTGGTCAATGTTATTCGACAATATTCATTGTTTGGAATCTCTTTCCTTCTCCATACTGTGGTTGGCATAGGGTCATCTTCATTCATATATCTACAATCTCTTGCTTTGTGACCAAGATAATTACATTTGTAGCATGCAATATTTTTTTCCATCAATGGGGAAAATGAATTATAACTTTTGTTGACAAATCCACGATTATTTCCATA
>JZKD02S2094612.1:0-15393 GCA_000966675.3 Picea glauca
GAAGTCTGAACAAACCCATCCCAGGTCCTCTTGACCTTTATTTATACATTACAATAGCTCATTGATAGCCTTATGATGAAACCTAGGTGTCAAAACCCTAGATACCAAAACCCTAGGTGTATAAAACCCTAGGTCGACTTGACCCGCATCTTACGAGCTTCGCTAGCCTGTCTTTCCTTCTTTCCCATGAGGTTCTCCAAAGAATCCATTGAAATCTTTTTTTTCTTGCTGAGTTGTCCATGATCCATCTTTCTTACTAATCTGTCATCCTTGATCTTCTCATCCAACAACTTGCTTTCTCCTACTTCGCTCTGTCTTTTCTTCTCTTTTTCTCACTTCGACCCAACATCAGTCACTGTGTCTTCCACATAGTTCTCATTTCATCTTTTCTTCCTTGATATTCACTTACTTCCATAACCAAGGTCTAACAAGCCCCCAACACTCACCTCTGACTCATTGTGAGGAACTTCAGATATGATCCTTCTTTTTTTCTTGGACTTAAGACTATGTGGAGAAGCCTGTGCTTTATGCTCTATCCTCCCTCACTCTATGCAGACTGTCTTTTCTATTTCTGGTACCTAGTTTCAACTACACCTGGTACTTGGAACCTTCTTCTTATTCTTTTACTATGAGTTGTGAGGCAGCTAGTTGTCATAATACAATTTCAACTGGCTCTCGTTTACCAAACCTTCCTTCCATTCTCCATTCAAAGTCTTCAACTACTCAACTCCTCCTTATGTGACATAGACAACCTCATATGGCCCTAGCCAATGTGTTTTGAACTTCCTTGGATGCTTCATAAATTTATTGTCATATACCAATACTAGATCTCCTTGCTTAAACACTTTCTTCTTGATGTGACTGTCATGGTAGGATTTTTCTCTTTCCTTCTGCACATGCTGATGGAATCCTACAATAAACTGTCTTCCTCTATTTCGACCAACTACGTGAGCCTCTATTGAACAATGTCAGTGTCATCCATACCTGTAAAGGCTGCAATTCTTAAGTTAGGGACCAAATATTCCATCGGGACAACTACTTCTAGACCATAAACCAACTTAAAGGGGGTCTACATTGTCAACTTCTTGCAAGTAGTTCTATAGGCCCATAACACTGTTGGTACTCTCAAATCCCAATCATCCCTGCTCACACTAAAAATCTTCATCAACGTTATCTCCAATATCTTATTGAATGCTTCAATTGTCCCATTCACTTGTGGATGGTAGGGTGTGCTCTTCTGATGATGAACTACAAATTCCTCAATCAAGTCTTCAATGGTATTATTAATAAAACGTGTGCCTTTATCTCTCATAAGGATATTCAAGCATCCAAAACTAGCTATCATGTCATCAAATATGAAGTGTGCAGTTGTAGTTGCACTACAATCCTTGACTACTCTTGCTTTGGCCCATCTGGTCAAGTACTTTATCGTAGTGATTATGTACCTTTCTCCTGTGTGCTTTCCTGGTGGGTTTATAGGTCCCCCAAAATCAATGGCCCATTTCTCAAATTCTTGTAAGGTTAGTTGGGGTGTTAAAGGCATCTCATCTCTTCTGGGAGGTTTTTGAACTCGTTGGAATACATTGCAGGTAGACAGATGATCAATTATGATGATATCCATTTCGTGGCATTCAAGAAGAAGCAACAACTCAGGATTAAAGGCTAGATAGGTTGATTCATATGAAACAACAAGGCTGCAGGGGAAGAAGTCAATAATCTTCTAAATGAAATGTGTTTCAGCCTAATCTACCCATGGCATTATGACCCCTATGGCATTATAGCAGAAACCAGTCTTAAAAACAAGATATCTCCTTATTCTCATGTGTCAAAGCCTTAAATTAAAAATTTCATGAATCAGATAGAGTGGCAGGAAAATACTTTGCTAGATACAAAAAAATAGCCTTCGCCTGCCCACTTCTCACATACCAAAAATCCATAGGTATAAGCAGATAAGAGAGCCAGGAAAGACGTCTCTCCTTCATTCACAGAGGTGTCAGCATAAGATTTCCAAGTCTACAAGAAAAGGACCAATACTAGCCATACACCTGACCTAGAGAAGATGAAACTTAGTCCACCATAATTATGGAGGGACCATACTCATCAGTCTTATCAGGAAACCAACACATAGTATCTACTTCCTCATCCAAAAAGAAAGCAGATACTATATTGTCAAATAAATCCTCATAGTAGCCTGCAAGACTTAATATCTTTGAGAAGTACGAACTGATCAAACAGAAGAATGAGCTGATGACTAACACCACCTATGCACAGTTTTGGAAGTAGACATCTACAACACAACACATGTTATTGTCTTCTTTCGACACAAAGAAAGGAAGGATGCATATGGTGATCTTGTAGGCACATGTTCCTCATCCCAAGGAAATTTTTTATTACAAGAGGGAAACATTTGAATTTGATGTAAAATAGGTGCATCCAGGTGATCAAATGGATATGCACAGACAAACTGGGGAGATGATTTTCTCCACCCTAGAAAATACATCCTCGACTACTGCAAAATTGCAGGTCTCTTTAAACAATGTCTAGTCTCAGTTGAAGGTAGAAAATATATCTTCTCTAGCCAAGGATAACGAGATCAAATCTCTTGAGGAGATGGTACTGAAAATTGGATATGATGCATCCAATGTTAAAGTAGTCGAGGAACTACTAAAGAAGAAAAATGTTGACATAACATCTTTGAGGAAACAACTGAAACTCCTAGCCACCGAAGATTCACAAGCAAAGGAAATGGATGAGAGTGAAGGCCGCAAGGAGGAAATGTTGAAAATGATAATGGAGAAAAATGCATAGATAAAGGAGATGGATGTTGAGCTATATAAGTTGCTCAAAGAGAAGGAACAAAGTGTGCCAATTACTGTCATCCCACCGGAAGCAGTTCCTCTCACAGGAGTTAGTACAGTAGCAACCACAACAACAAAAATTCCATCAACCCTTCTAGTGACATTTCCAGATGCATCTAAGAAATTGACGAAGTCAATGGAGGAAATGACCTTGCAAGGAGAAGAAATCAGAATATTGCAAGAAGAGATTAATAACCTCTAGAAATTGAAATCCATGTTCCAGTCCAGCGACAACACAGAGATGCAAAAATCACAGACACTCACTCAAGAAATACAAAAGTTGTAGAAAGAGACAGTCATGGCCAAGACACTGTCAGAAGAAAAGGAAAACATATGGATAGACATCAACAAATCAATGACAGAGATTTGGCCACTCATACAAATTGTGTTTGAACAACATGAGCTGGTGCAGAGAGCCATACAAGAAATTAACAAGATAAGGGAAGAATTGGGAGAAAGGCTTACAGAGGCCACTGAAATCATTAGGTTCTTAAATTACAAGACCAAAGAAGAGATAGAGGCTTTGGAAATTAAATATAGGACAGAGACCATCCTTGAGGTCAAGAAATTTTTGACCAAGAAAGTATTGATGCTACAATTAGAGGACAAAGCCCAGACAATGGACATTGGGGTGCATAGATTTTTCAGCAAGGTTGATTCACTGCACAAGAAGGGACTTCCAGGTTTACTAGTGATCAATGATAAGCTCATCACTATGTTTGAATACAAGGAAAAGACCCTTGTAGTAGAAAAATATGGTTCTAAATTCATAAGAATACAAGGGATCATTACTGGCAAGTCATTCTTAGAAACTTTACAGTTGGACCTGAGTATCCAACACGCGATAAAATACATTTTCATCACAAATCCTACGTTTCCCAAGTACATAGAGATGGATGAAACTTACACAAGGTTACTCAAGGTTTCCATCCCTAGTCAAAAGAGATGGGAAGACCTATGTTCTTTACTCGAGTAGATATTATGTGGACATCCGAGCTAGCAATAGGAACAGTCGAGTCAAAGTGATGAATCACCAACTAATTTCCTCAAAATCAACACCAATGATTCGAATAGATCATCAACAGTCATATTATTTTATAATATGTAATCTAATTAGTTAGATTTTTCCTCCACCATATCTTAGTCATTAATGATAGGATCAGATGTAATTATTGTATAAATAATTCTTACTTTGAAGTATTGAGGATTGATTTTTGCACCCAAGAAGTTATCTTTGTAATCATTTTGAGAAGATCGACCAGTAATAAAAAGGCTATTCACAAGATTCTTGTGTTTGGATGCTGGTGATGTTTATGTTTCTTTGTTAATGTTTATCTTACTCTGTAATCATTTTGTTTTCTATTTCTAATCGTTTAAAGGAACTTAATGAACATAATTTGTCTCGTGCACTCTGTTTCTGGTCTTTAGCGATATGCATGTTATTCATCTAATATTAAGTAAATAAATTCTTAACTACTTATTTTCTTCATTGAATCTATCACCTGTTCTATGTTTCCACCACATTTAATTCTAATAGATCCACCAGTCTCACTATCTCACCCTCTGAAGAAATCTTATAAAAATAGTATCTGATCTTAATCTTTAATACAGACCCCATA
Source organism: Picea glauca (assembly GCA_000966675.3). Taxonomy (NCBI): domain Eukaryota; kingdom Viridiplantae; phylum Streptophyta; class Pinopsida; order Pinales; family Pinaceae; genus Picea; species Picea glauca. The sequence continues at coordinate 4,478 of JZKD02S2094612.1, forward strand.
TCCCAATGGATGTTTAATGCAATACTTTAGCCAATATTTATAAAAAAAAAAACAAACTCAGATTATTACAACTAGCCTAATATCTAAAACTCAAATAGATCTAAATCCTACAAAGAGATCCCTCTCTGAAACTGGAAGGGCTAGATCCCAGTTTCGAAAGTGGTTTTGGTAAGTTACCTCTGTCAATTTCTTTTTTCCTTAACAACCTCTGGGAATTACAGAGTGCTAACATATGTGACAGAGGTAGCAAAGGGTGTGCACTTTAGAAAGGTGAAACCCCTAAATTTATAAAGGTGTACGCATGTTGTAGTATGGACAGGTCACATACATATGCAGGATGCAGTATAGACAGGCCACATACATACACGATCTGTAGCACATACATGTCGCATACTTGTTTGTTTTTGTTGTTACAGGATGATTACAAGTACAGGTTGATCACAAGCTATTTGTATAGTTTGGTTACATCTTGTTGGCACATATTGGTATATGTTTATAGTGGTATATCTCATAGTGACAGCGTGGAATTGGTTTCATCACTTATTTGACACTTATATTTCAAGGCTATAGGATAGGGAAAGGATAGGTTGTTGTAGCTACCGTCCGGTTGTATCCTGAGAACATAGGGGGTTGTATCCTCCTTCTGCTTGGAGCTAGATAATTGTGTAGTTGGATCTTCCCTCAGGTTGTATCATGAAAGTATAGAGGGTTGGAGCCTCCTTCCATTTGTATTTGGAATACACAGGAGGTTGGTGCTTCCAATAAATGTAATTCTTAAAGAAATATAAGAAAAAACATTCCATGGTTTTCTCCCGCATTAAGTTTCCACGTAAAAATATTGGTGTACTTTGTATGTGTGTGATTGCTCATTATTAATGGTTATTTATTTTTCACTTTCTGAGTGATATTGGTAAATTGATCATAAATATAAACAACACTTATATATTGTGGTTAAAAATTATTAAATTGATAGAAAAACAAGATCGCAGAGCAATAAAATAAGAAAAATGTGGAAATAAAACACAAAAGATACACAATACAATAGAGACAGAGATATATGTGGTTCACCCAGTGTGGAATACATCCACCATATAAATTGTGAGGTCCTTACATTTTATTATCCAACAAAATGAAGGGATACAACCTACAACACAGCCACTGTAACTTTCTCTTCTTTCTCTTATAGTATCTTCTCTCATAATACAATATTCTCAATAATACAAAACATCAATACAATTCCCTCATAAGAGAGGGTTTCCTTCTAGGGAAAAAAATCCTAAAATAACTTCTACCATCAGGTCTATGATCTTATAATGAATGGTCCAAATTGTCTACGAAATTACAATATTTTACAAGACAATTTTTCCCAATATTTCACTTTGGGGGTGGTGCCCCTGAATTCCCCGCCAGGGGGGGCTACAAAAACATTTTCCACCCCCCCTGGACCCCCATGGCGACATTTGTGGGTAGGAAATCCCACTCACACCCCCCCATTATGGAATGGGTTCCAAGAACGACTCAAAAAAACCTTTGAATCAGAAAGATAATCAGGCTCCACAACCAACAATCTCCCACTTGGAGACTAATCACAACAACTCCACTATTGTTGTAATTATTGGAATATACTCCACCTTGGGCCTAAAAAAATTCTCATATTGACCTTCATTCTTGAAGACCAATTATAAATGAGAAGGAACTCAGTTTCTCCCTGGTTACGCCCTTTGTTAACATGTCTGCAGGATTTTGGCTAGTATGTATCTTTTCCAACTTCAAATGTCCATCTTCCAAGACGAATCATATGAAATGGTACCTGAGTAGTATATAATTAGTATTTGAATGGAAGGCTGAGTTCTTTTCAATATGAATGACACTCTCATTGTCACAGTACAACCTGCTATTCTCTTGCTTCTTTCCCAATTCCTCCATAAAATTGTGTAACCAAATCATCTCTTTACTAGCCTTTGTAGCAACAACATACTCTTCTTCCATTGTTGAAAGTGAAACAACCTTTTGTATTTTTGAAATCCAAGTTATTGTTGTTCCACCTATAGTAAAAACATACCTTGTGGTGCTCCTACTATCTTTATCACCTGCCATATATGAATCAACATATCTATATAGAACAATGTATGAACCTCCAAAACATAATTCATGAGTATAAGTACCTCTCAAATACCTAAGAATCCAGTTTACTTCCTCCCAATGTTCTTTAGCTGGATTGTTCATATACCTACTCACAACTCCCACTACATGTGCAATATCTAGTCTTGTGCAAACCATCCCATACATCAAGATGTTAATTGTTGGTGAATAAGGGACCCTGGAAGTGTATTTTATCTCCTCCAGTGTCTTGGGACACATTTCCTTAGTTCATTTGAAATTGTTGGATAAAGGTGTACTAACTGGTTTTTCATTCTACTTTATAAATCTCTCCAACACCTTCTCTATGTACTCACCCTGAGACAATGTCAATTTGTGATTTTTCTTGTCTCTTATTATTCACATACCAAGGATTTTCTTTGCAACACCCAAATCCTTCATCGCAAATGAATTATCTACTTTCTTATTGAGCACATTTATATCCTTCATATTGAACCCTGCAACAAGCATGTCATCTACATACAATAGCAAGATAATATAGCTTCCATTTTCTAGCCTTTTAAAATAAACATAGTAATCAAAATGACATCTACTATAACCTTGTTCTATCATAAACCTGTCAAGCTTCAAATACCAATGCCTTGTATCTTTATTTAGGCTATACAAGTTCTTCTTAAACTTGCATACCATATTCTCCTTTCCTTTGACATCATACCCTTGTGGCTACTGCATATAAATCTCTTCCTCCAAATCCCCATGGAGAAAATTTGTTTTTACATCTAACTGTTCAAGGTGAAAATATTCTACTACCACAAGACTTAAAATATTCCTAATTGAAGTCATATTAACAAAAGGAGAAAATATTTCATCAAAATCTATACCTTTCTTTTGTGCAAACCCCTTTACAACAAGTCTATCCTTGTACTACTTTTTCCTCCATCTTCTTCCTTCGACCTATAAACCCATTTATTCTGCAATGCTCGTTTTCCCGCAGGAAACTGAACCAAGTCCCAAGTCTAGTTATTAACCAAGGATTCCATTTCCTCTTTCATGCCTTTCTCCCACTTCTTTCAAGTTTCTACCTACATTGCCTCTTCATAACTTTCTGGTTCACCTGAATCAGTCAACAATAAATAATACAATGAAGGAGAGTATCGCTTAAGGGATCTACTTAAATGGGTAGATATTTTAACAACACTTGCAAAAGTTTTAGGTACATGTTGCTTCTGTTGTTGTACATTTTGATTTTCTGGTACATATGGAATTTCTTTTTTAGTGATCTCATCAAGCATTTTGTATTCTCATTTTTCTTTTTCCTATTTCTTTCTTTGCAACTGATCTTTGTATACGACCTTCTCATTGAATATGACATCTCTACTCCAAATTATTTTGTGATTTTAATAATCCCATAAGCGATAACCAAAATAATTAACATTGTATCGAATAGAGGTACACTTCTTGGATTTTTCCTGAAGCTTTGTTCTATTTTCTTTATCAATATGGACAAATTCTTCACAACTGAAAGTCTTCAAAAATGAATAGTTTACCTTTTTACCTATCCATGCCTCCTATGGAATTCCACCATACAAAGAGCTTGAAGGTCCTTTGTTTATTAAGTAAACATCAATATCTACAACATCTTCCCAGAACTGTAAGGGAAACCCAACATGCAATCTCATACTCCTTGCACAATCCATGATTGTCATGTTCATCCTTTATGAAACACCATTTTCTTGTGGTGTTCCTGGAACTATTTTCTCTCTACAAATCCCATGGTTTGAACATTAATCATCAAACTCCTTTCTGCAATATTTACCTCGATTGTATGATCTAAGACACTTCAACCTTTTTCCTGTCTCATTCTCAACCAAATATTTCCATTTCTTAAAAGTATAAAAAACATCAGTTGAATGAAATAAACCCAAGTTTTCCTAGTTGCATCATCAATAAAAGTAACATAATAGCAAGAGCCACCAAGAGATGATATCTAATTTGGTCCCCATATATATGTATGCACAAGCTCTAACCTTTCAATCTTCTTTTCTTTTYCGACTCTGAGAAATCTGACTCTCTTATGTTTTCCATGAACACAATGCTAATAGAAATCCAAATMAATTTGTTTAAGATCTGGAAACAAATTTATTTTGTGAAGTATCTGCATCCCCTTTCTCACTCATGTGTCCAATCCTATGATKCCACAATGTTKTAATCCACTGCTATAGAGTATAAAGAGATARAAGATTCAATATTACCAGTACATAAATACAATGTACCTACCTTCACTCCTTTTTCTATCACTAGTGATCGTTTGGTGACCTTTTKTTATGGAATAATTCCCTTGCAGATAGGAAAATTCTCCCTTGGATTATAGACCCCTAATACCAAGACAAAAAAACAAAAATGGACACTAAAATACCTTTGAATTCAGTTTAACTAATCAAAAAGAGAAAGAGACAGAAGAAGTGACACACCTTATTCCATAGTTTKCCCTCACTACTCCCAATCTGAGCTTGATCTCCAAACTCTTCATCATAACTTGATACCTGTAATACAATGGAMAAAAAAGAGAGACAAATAACTCCTACTCTACAAKATTAGATTAAATAAATTCATCTACCAAGATCAACAATCACATGCAAGAATACACAATCTTGAAGGGAATAGGCCAAGTATATTGATGATAAATTTAAAGAGATGCTTACAATCATGGATGGTGTTGYAGMAGCCTCTGCAAGTCCTCCTCATCCAACACCTTTCTTGAAAKATCCATGATCAAAATGACAATTTTTAYAGATTATTTTCCTTCATTGTTMACCATGAGAATACCTCCATTTATAGGCTTTGAGAGGCTCAACCACCATGGTTATATTTGGGATTAGTTGAGGATATGAATCCATCTRTTTTGATATATCCTTTACATGMAACCTAATGGTTATATTTGAGCTAAACCAACTTGAATCATCTATAGTTTTCCTTAGAGAAAAATGGAGTTTCTTCMTGAGAGTTTCTCAACCAATCGACCTTCCTTTACAACGGGACACAGAGCGATACAACACTTCCTACTAGATAGAMAAGGAGTGCCAAAGCTCCCTGCATATGAGYAGGGGAGAATTAATCTTCCAAAAWTTTTTAAGATGACCAATTCTCATAGAAAAACACTTTGCTTCAACTGTCAAATGATGAGACTTCTTCTTCTAACATGTTTTAGGGTTTGTATCAAGTCTTTTCATGCTKTCCTTYRTGATGTGAGACTTACATGATGATAAAGCAACRCTTATGACACTTGTGACAAAAGTGTGACACTTATGACACCTATGAAAATGATAATGTGACATTATCGAAGTGAGGAATTTTGRCGTGTAACAGATTAACCCCAAAAGTGTGAAGCCARAAGATGAAAKTTTATGGCCAAAACACTTTGTAGATTCTTCGAAGCAAGGATATGGATTYRGGGAACCTGGTAGAAKATGTAGACAACCATCAAACAATGCTAATATTTGTTCCATTCTCTAGGTAGATGTTGGCCCCTGACCAATTTTTGTGGAAAAACTGGTCATGTTTGACCAATTTTGGGACTTCGACAGGCTAGTCAAAGGCAGAGTGCAAGTCGAAGCGAAGATTGTGGGATATTGTCCCCTTGTTTAAGGATTTTTGGGTTTTGGATTTATGTACTTGGTATGGGGATGTCAGCCCATGGGTTTACCCATGTTTATGCCCCTTTGTAATGTATAAATAGAAATCTAGGTAATGTAAGAAAAAAAGTTGAGTCAGTTGTAAGTCGATGAGCTAAGTGCAAGTGATAGTTATAAATGATTTGTCTATACTATGTTGAGAACTTGCAGATCTAAGTGAAATTAATTGTAAGAAGGGATTTGTGCTATAACCTAGCTTGGGGAAGGAGGATCTGGCGAAGTGCGCACATGTCTCATGTCCTATATGGAGTAGGATTTTGTGGCTCTGTGCATGTAGATGATTGACAAAAGACAATAAAGAGAAGAAGAGTTGGTGGACGTAGCCCCAGGCTGGGGCTGAACCACGTATATCATGTCTTATGGTTGCTTTGTGCATTATGGTTGTGGTATTTCTCATATGATTTATGCTTTGAGCTTACCTTCATGAATGCTTAGATACATCCAATATGATAGCTTAGTGCTTAACCATGTGAATGAATGCTATATCTGATTTATCTCTATATGCTAAGTGCTTGAATGTGTTATATCCTGGTGAATATTGTGAGGCTATGCAATTAGGGTTTTATCTACGCTATGAATAAGGGTTAAGTACTAATGAAAGATAACTGCTAAGTGCTTTTCTAGGGTACTGTAATCACAAATCTATGTCCCAGCTAGGTTGCATACACTTGAGTCCTGCAACCACCCCTGCCTCTACCTCAGGTGAGACTTCATCTGCTTCACAGGCGTTGTTGAAAGGGTTGGTAGTTAGGGTTTTTTTGGTGCATTGTTGAAGTGTTGAACCCTGGTTCTTCCCCTATGTGCCAAAAAATGGTTCTGTTGTCAGGACCTGAAACTGTGATTGCTGGGAATTGAAGAAAAGAGAAATCTTTGCTCATAGATCTATTGTCGTAGTGAGCAGTGCTCTACTTGAATGGTAAATATCTGTGCTAAGAAGAAAATTCAAATATGAATAAAAGAGGTAAGATCTCGAAGATTTGTGCTATGATAAAGGTAAGATAAGTGGAAATGTTTTTTTCAAAAGTATGGATCTAGGTATGTTTGATAAAAAAATTCCTAGTCTGAAAACTAGGGCACAACTAGAAGAAAGAAGATTTGATATGAGTAGATCTAATATAAATAATGAAAGATATGTTATTCCTATGCATATAAAGAATTTTTGGAATAACAAATGGATGTAGGATCCTAGAAATTATTTTTTGCAGGTTAGCTACTATGATCCTAGTGCGCACTACAATAAAGGTTGGGGATCATTTAAGAGAAAGAGAGGATTAACTCTTTGTTACAGCTACAGAAGACTGAGACATCTTGCTAAGGAATGCGCTGGTTTAAACCCTATTTGTCTTTGTTGTAAATCTATGGACTATGAAGTTCTGGATTTCCCTAGAATGATTTCTAAGGTTGAAAGAATGAATATGAAACAAGAAAACCATGAGACAGGCCAAGAGATTAAGACTATGGAAGAACCCCAGACAGAATTAGAGACTATATTTCTACAAATGAAAGAAACCATGAATGACCACAGAGATATCAACTTATCAGAGATCTTCAAATAAAAAGAGTGCATAGAAACAAGAATAGGAGACTTCGACATACACTATGTTCTAGATGAGGAAACACAGGTGAATATCATGATAGAAAGAACCTGGGAAATTTTGGGAAAGCCTGTATGATTCTGTCATTGGGAGGAATAGGATTCTTTAGAGGAATATAATAACCCTATGTGGAATACTTACCCAGACATCTATGAGTGCTCATGGAACTTCGACGGAGGAAGAATTTGAAGTTGTTAAATTTATTGACAGTAGCACCCCATTTTCTATGTTACTAGGAAAAACTTGGATTGAGAAAGATCAGACCCAAAGAAAAGAATAGGAAGCTCTAGAATATAAAAATAAATAATTCAAATATTTCATGACTAGGCAAATAACTCACTTGATCAAAGAATGGGAGAAGATATCAAAGTTGTTCAGAAACAGAGACTTGGATGTCGAAGTTGAAATAACACAGGAAGACTTGAAACACCTGTCTGTACAGGAGAGTAGAGCACCTACCCCAGATAACGAAGAAGTGTTTCCCTTGAACCCTAGGAAATATCATCAACAGTGCAAAGTTACTATGCCAAGAGAAGATAAGAATCAGAATGGAAAGAGGAATACTGAGACACAGATCATAGGGAAGAAGGCTAGAAAGCTCAGCAAGAATAAAGCAAAGTTAGAGAAATTACATGAAGTTCCAGAGAAGACTTTGCAAAAGGAAGGTCTCAAGAATTTTAACTTCGTCAAAATATCAGAGCAGCTCAGATTGGCACTTTTCCATGGTAGAGAAATATAACCATTGGAGGCATTATGACCGTTAGATTGGCGCTCCCGAATGGTTAGACTGATAGCTATTATCTGAAAGCTCGCCATTGGACCATTGGGACCACGCCATAATGGACAAAACTACATTGATGAAGTCTTGTTTTCCATTAGAGGGATCTATTACATCGTTTTCTACTTATTCCATCGACTATTGCACCGAGAACACTTTTGTGAATTGTAGCTGAGCCAACAAGAGAACTCATTGTTATCACGCTGTGCCTATTGAGACTTCACCACCCGCTATATTATTTCGAAAATTTGTTCATCGACCTGAGATATTCGATCTCGCATGTGTATGTCGAGCAAGCTCATTGTTGTGGAAAATTTAGTAGAGGAAATCCTAATCGATCTCATGGCTGAAAAGGTGATGTCCATAGGGATACAAGCTTCATCGATGAGAGGAGTGCAAACCTCCTCGTCAACTACTCGCAGATTGTTGGCACTGGAGAAAACCTAGGGTTCAACTCTAATAGAAAACCAGCAAGCCCTAACTATTGGCCCTTTCGGAAACACCTGCAAAGTAGATGCAATCTCACCCAAAGTAGCAATAGGGGGTTGCAGGACATAGGTGTCTACAACTAGAGGAAATGCAAAGTGGATCCAATACAAGAAAAACATGAAATCTAGATATCATTTACCAACTTAGACCTACTTCTCATAGCTATATTTCAGATCTAACATACTAATGCATCAATCACACACAACACAAGATATACATGGTTCACATTCTCCCTAGGGCTACGTCCACAGAACTGTGTGTTATAATATATTAAGTGAATCTTACTGTTAAGCCCTAAATAGTGGCTCATTACCCCTTAATTGGGGCATATTACATTAGTAATGTTATTTTATTTATGTTGTCTTTATTCCCTTAGTTATAATTATACCTCCTAGTCTCCTATATATACCAAGGAGACATTTTCATTTGGAATCATCTTGTAATTGAACATTTATGTGGGAATAAGGAGGTTTCCCCCTTGAAGAGGCTTATTATCTGAATTTATCTCTTTTTCAAGGCATTGAGTACTTAGTCTAAGGTGTTTTTATGATATATTGATATGTGGTTCCTAACATATGGTATCAGAGCTCAAGGTCTTGGGGTTTCGCTGCTACATCTGAGACACCTTGGAATTTTTGCTATAAATTTTCTTCTACAACGATTTAGAAGGAACATCTTGGAGAATTTTTAGTAGATAGATCAAGGTACACTGGGTTAAAATTTCAGCTCCTGAGGCCTTATACTTTCATATATACAACCTTTCTAAGATAGGGTTCTGGAATCATCCTTAATTGAGTCATTACGGAATTTTCGCTATAAAATTGTTTCTGTAATGTTTCAGACCTTGAAATCCAAAGTCTATTCAAAAAAATTAGTGAGGTATATGTGGTAACAATTTCATATTCTAGTTCATCTTACATTTGTAGATACACCCTATGGAAGATAGGGTATCTGACTAGTCCTATTGACTAGTCTCAAGCAGGCGTTCCAAGTAAAAAAGTCATAACTTCTTCCTAGTGTATCCAAATTGCATGAGACCAGTTGCATTGGATAGTGGACAGACAACAGTAGTTCTAGTACAAGTTTTATAATTGTCTATCAATTACTTTTTGTAGGGAACACTATACAAGTGAGATCTTCTGGAAAGGAAAACAAATCAATAAGTTGTGGGGAAGTTACCATAAATTCCACTTGGAACATCCAATTTTGATCAGATCTATGGCATTGCAAAGAAGAAATATCAGAGACCTAAAAAAAAAAATTTCATACTCAAAAGGGCCAAAATTTTTGAGATACAATAAAAGGAATATTGTTTAGCAGAACCACCTCAAAATCAAGGTTTCAAGTAATACTTGGTCAACATGCCACCAAAAAAAGGAACTTTTACACCAAATAAGCCTCCAGACAATCCTACTTGGACTCTTGATGAAGGTGAAGAAATTACTATGGACATAAATGATCTACAAAAGAAGACACTAACAAAAGATGAACTACAAGAGATGGAAGCTAAGTTGGAGGCAAATATGGATGGTTTAAAAGAGGATATCATGGAAGTATTGAAAAATTTTGTAATAAAAAGGAGACCTGAAAGTGAAAATGTATCGCATGAAATTCATGATGAGGACACAAGGAAGGTGAATCAAGAATGGAGAAACTCCAACTTTGGGTTGAAGACCAACCACATTCCTAAGATCGATATGAAGAAGTTTGATGGCAAGGACCCTATCACATGGATACTTCATATGGAGCAATTCTTTGATCTACATAATGTGCCACATACACAAAATGTTCGAATTGATTTGTTATATTTATAAACCAATCAATTTGTATGGTATCGATGGATTTGTTCTCGCAAATAACTTATCACTTGGAAAATTTTCACGAAAGAAATGGTAGCACACAATGAGGATACAAGGAGAAATACCTTCTTTAGCCAATTGATAAATCTCAAGCAAAAGGGTTCAGTTACAGAGCACATTGAGAGCTTCCAAAGATTGAATATAAAGGTAATAGATATTCTAGATGAGCACTTGATTGATGTATTCATAAGAAGTTTAAGAGATAACATTCAACATGAGGTTTGCCTTTGGGAAGCCAAATCATTGGACAATGCATTTACGGTGGCAAGAAATGTTGAAAGTAAAAACATGTATATGGCTACTAGAAGGACCAATCCTAACATCTATCAAGAGAATAATGCTCCTTCTTGTAAAACACCTCAACCTACAAGGTTGAAACCTCAACAATTGGAGGAAAGAAAAG
>JZKD02S2094623.1:9200-22909 GCA_000966675.3 Picea glauca
TTAATGCAAGGAAATTCATGCAATAGATGGACACTTGGGGTGATGTTACCTCCAAGGTATAGGGTGTCAAATTATGAAGGATATAAATAGGGCTCTGCTTGGTCGAGGATGCAAAAACTGCTTAGGCAACGGTTTATAATGCAAAGCAAGAACCAACTAAAGGTTCAATACTGCAAGGGAGGGCATGAGATGTAATTACAACTTAAATCCAAAAAATGTCCTTTTTTATGTCTTTTAGTCTATTTGGTGTGAAAAAGGGATAAAATTGTGCCAAATAGACATCTTTTCAAATCCAATTTACGCGTGTGAAAAAGACAAGTTCACTCGACAATCTTCTTTATTTTTGGTAACGAGTCAGAAAAGAGCTTAACTAAGTCTCATGACCTTTCAAACCAATTTAACGAGTGTGAAAGGGACAAATCACTTGGAAATATTTTCAGTTTTTAGACGAGTCGAAAAAGAGATTAACTCATACTCGTTGATGTTGTTCTAATCAACATGTAAAGGGGGAGGCCAAGGCTCCCATACCAGTCTTCTGCGGAAGGTAAGTATCTTACGGATAGCTGACAAAAGCTTGGGAAAACCAAAAGCTCTCCATGTTGAGTAGGAGAACATGCTAACAGAGTATATAGTCTCAGTGATGGTTCAAATAATGTCTCTTACTGGAAAAGACATAGGTGGGGTATGGTATGCCCCATCAGGTCATCCCAATCAAAGGAAATCTCATTAGGACTTGGAGGGAGAGCACTCAGGGGAAGAATAAATCTCTCTCGTTCAGAAGGAGAAGGATCTGGCATGTTGATGAAATGGCTGAATGATGTATCATTCTCTACACAGAGAGTGGAATTGACCAGAGATTGCAATGGTATGACCTCCTCTTCAAATATAGGCTGAAGAGGATGCATGGTGATAGGTATAGGATCTTTGATAATGGGGGTGAGGTCAGGAGAAGGTAGCACCGTGTCGCTTGAAGGAGGAATAGGGTGCATGGAAATTACAGATGTCTTAGAATATGAAGGGCTCTTGGGAGAGGTCCATAATCATGGTATCTCGGTAGTAACTAGACACAAACGAGTAAGGTGATTTCCTTCACAATTTCTATAAAGGAATTTAAGCTTACCTCTGAGACGTCTAGGCTTCTCGATGCCCCTAGCGTTGCTTACAATGGATGGTGACATGATCTCATCATGACTGGAAGAGGTAAGAGAGTCTTCTCCTATATGATGAATAGAGGTTGGAGATGTGACACGGCTTTGATTTAGGGTGAACATGATGGTTCCCCCAACATAATTAGCAGAGGTTGGGTGCGAGCTGTCAACATAATTTGTAGAAAATGTTGACCCATCTCTGACGTGACTGGAAAAGTTTGGTGATGGAGCACTAGTATAACTAACAGTGACTAGGCTAATGGTAGATTGTGTCATTTGATTCCAAGTTCCAGGGAAAGATTGGTTTTGAAACATTGCAGGCCAGGAAGGATCCTGGTGTACCCCTTGTCCCTACCCAGAAAGGTGGTGGCTTATGCCAAAATGGTCTGAAGAGGTTTGGACGGGCATCATCATAGAGGTCTACAAAGAGACTGAGGTAGGATAAGAATTATTTGAGTGAGGATATATGTTTCTCCCTTGCGAAGGGGTCCCATAAAGAGGGTAGCCCAAACCATAAAATTGATTCTCCCCATATGAAATACCTGGGGGTACTTGAGGGCCTGTCATGGAAAAAGTGTTTGAGGGAACTGACATGGTAGATGAAAGATACATGGATGGGGCGTAATAAGTGGGATAAGTACCCATATGAGCAATGGCTCCTGGAAGAGCATAGATAGCATTGGATCCATAAGGGGGAAGGTTCCAACCTCCCATGGGGACACGACTCATATCAAATGAAGAAGTAGGCATCAAAGCCATGGTGCCTCCGGATCCAATGCTAGGATTCATATATGTGGGCCAGGGAGAGGATTGCATAGGTGAAGGCATATCAACAGAAAAATGTCTAGAGACCCAAGGTGCAGATTGAGTGTTATAGTTTTTCATACCATTGTGAAAAGCAAAAGGATCCATCCCCATGAAATGAGTAGGTATCATGGGATGGGTAGCAGTAAATGAAGGAGGAAAAGAAACTCCACTATCCATGATGATGAAACCCAAAAGAGACTTCTAAGGCCAACTAGTAGTCAAAAAGCATACCAAAAGTCAAACGACCAATATGCATGCAAACAAGCTAAAGTGCCTGAGTGGCCTCCCTCGCTAAAGAAGGTATGTCTCATCCAAGAGGGACCTGGGATTCCCTGCTAAAGTTTGGTGGTAACATAATCAGTTATAAGGGCCCTCGTGGGCTTAAAAACCAATCGATTAGATCCCCCCGGAGAGGTAATCTTCCATAAATGTTGTGTGTTGTCCGACCCCTATCTGACCCAGGGTACAAGCAGAATAACCCATGCAAGTAACTTATGAGATACCTAAGTCAAGCAACTAATAAACCATTGTATAACCAATGCACAAGTGAGTAGTCGTAAGTCTGGATTACCGTATGGGTAGGGTAGAAAATCTAGAAACCTTGAGAGCACTGCCTCTCACAGAGGTATGGGTACTAGCAAGATCCCCAAATATGAATAAATCCACAGAAATATCTCTGACGCTAGGCGAGTATCCAAGGGTTATCCCTTCAGCTAACTTCGTGTGACCTAGTGATTAACTCCAGTGTGAGCAGAGCCTCTTGATCTTACCAATTATACAATGGACTTCTCAACTCCTTGTCTCAGACACATATGTTGATTTAATTGCCTTGGAGAAGTTTACTCATAAAATCATATTCCAAGGCACTAAATCCTAGACTAGTTTGTGCACCCTAAAAATAAAATCGTGACTAATCAATTTTAGTTTAAAGTGTAAATTTTATTGGTTGTGATTACTCAAAAAGGGTATGGAGGTGAAACTCATGATATTATGACTCTGCAAGAAAATAAATATAAATATAATGCAAAGTCTAATTTTAATTTTTCAATGAATGATATGCGTATAAAAACAGTGAAATTTTCAATTTTAACTTTGCAATTCAAAAGTAAAATGCAATCTTTCACTAAATGCACTAAGCTAATGATAAAGATTCAAAAGACAAAAATGCCAAGCAATGTAAAATGCCTAATTTTTTGTATTTTCAATATATTAAAAAGAAAATGCATGGATTGATAAGCAAACTGATATATAAATTCTATTGTGTATAAACGAAATAACTCAAGCAGAATACCAAGCATCCAAGCAAACAACCCAGAGTTCAAGGAAAAATAAAAAATGAAAAACAATGAGAAAGACTCCACCCAAAAATTCAAATCCAAACAGGTTTCCTGTCAACCTAGAGAAGCTTAACATTCACTACAGAGACCTAAGAAGGCTTAGCAACTATCAAATCCCACCCAACAATCACATGACCAAGCAAATAAGCAAGAAAAAGTGGTATACGTGACTTTTCAGGAAAACAATGTGTATATATGCAGCTTGCAGTGAGACAACACGCGTGTGTATGTGACTGTCAAGGAAAAAGGCACATGCAGGCTTGAAAACAAGGCCAGGCAAGGGAAAAAGGATGAAGACTTAGACCCAGAGTGAATAGAATTTGTCAAACAGCGATATGACAAGAAACACAAAGGAAAAAGAGCAATGTAATGAGAAAAAATACTTCAGCCCTTAGAAAGAAGATCTCTCTCCAGTGGAGTTGCCAATTTTGTTACGAGGGAAAAACTCTCTATGGCTAGGGTAAACCACAATAGACAGGTATGCCTACAGAAATCCACTCAATTCCAACATATGTTATATAAACCAATGTGCAAGCGATATAAGAAAAAGGCCTACCTAGTTCCAATGTTTGAAGATGTCCACCGTTGAGCACTTCGACTCAAAACTTTATACTTGCAACAAGTTCTCGACAAGCGAGTAGAGCAAGCATATGGTGATAATATAAAAGGTTAACACATTAGATAGCATAATCCATTAATAAACATTACAAACATGCCCATGGATAATACTCATATATTTGCATGATACCAATAGGACAGGAAAGGAGTATTTCTATTAATAAATGATTAGCAGAAGTGATAACATTACAGACTTCTGTGTCAGCACAATTCGGAACCAAGAAACCAAGTTCCTTCCAACTGAGTCTCCACCACTTCAATCCTCCACCAAAGGAAAGCTCATAGAAAAGAGAGTCCAATGAGGTTCTCTCAACAATACGGAAAGAGCTTGGGGGTTGAACACTATGTTCAGACTTGAGGGACAAAGGGATGCAGACTCAATATGAAGTAATTTCTCCAGAGTAACTTTGCTCTCAAAGTTGAATGCTTTCTCCTTTTTTTTCCATAGCTCGGAATTGTGATCTTATAGCCTTCAAAATTCAACTGAAGGTTTGAGTTGGAACGTTTCCAGTATATGGAAGGCCAAGGATCAGAGATTTCCTGTCGTGACATGGAAACCCGACTTCATTTTTGTATTTTCTGGCACAAATCCTGATGTATGCAGGTTGTAGTGGAGCAGCCTGCGTATATGCATGCTGTATAGTAGATAGGGCACGTATATGTGGAAAAATATGTATTTTTAGCTCTGGATTCATAAAAAAGGGATGACAAGTCTGCATAGAGAAATGGAAAAAGGCCCTATGTGCAAGATATGAATGGTGAGGAAAATCTTGCTATAATAGGTTATGGTTTGGAATCTCTGCTTGGTATGCTAGCTTTGGAGAGAAGTGTGCTACCTTGGTTGGTTATTGGCTCTAGGGTTTGCTTCCATAATTATTTTGTCTGTCAAGGTTAAGGTGATTGGGGGTGGCCTTTATGCCTATGGTTGGGTTACAATATTGAGATTTTGTCTATGGTGAAAATGTGCACACTTATTATTCTAATAGAGGGAAGGGAAATAATTTAGAAATCTAAAGATTATGAGAAAAAAGATAAAGGACGTGGAGGAAAGAAACAAAGAGAAGAAAAGAGATCAAAGAAATATGAAAAGAGGGGGGAGGGAAGTTACAAATTAAGAATGAATTTTGTGGTTCTAAAGTTGATTCACAATATGATGCTAAGATTGGTTTAATATTTTCCATCTTGTTGGTTTCTAATGACTTCTCATAGAAATAAATATTTCTATAAAGCACCACGTCGTTAATTCTCAAACATGTCTTCCATAAATACAAAGGGTAACAAACACAATTTCTAAAATTATATTTAAAAAAGCATCAAAATCATTTTCAACAACATTAAATACAAAACAAACCCTTTCCTTCATAAAGGTTCCTATGAGATCCCTTTTTCTTATGGGATTTCATACATAGGAAAAAATGATTAATCCATAAAATTGGGACTCAAATAACATATTTCTAACATTAACCATAGTTGTACCACTAAATTTTTGATCATTGAGTATTCTACCCATACCAAACATCATGTTGGCACAGGGGCAGACCTAGGGTTCAACGCTACAACAATGCACCAACAAATCCCTAACTAGCGACCCTTTCGGCAGCACCTGTGAAGTAGATGAAGTCTCACCTGAGGTAGAGGCAGGGGTGGTTGCGAGACTTAGGTGTCTGCAACCTTAGCTTGGACATAGATCTGTGATTAGAACACTTAAGAAAGAACTTAGCACTGTTAGTTCCTCAATATACAGTAAATATCCACTTCTCTTGTAAGACAAAACTTTGCAGCATTCACACTAATCTATTGTATTCAAGCACTTAGCATATACAAATGGGTCAAAATGAGCATATTAAGCACTAAGCATGGATATCTATATGACATTCTCACATATAATAAGCATCAAGTATGAATAGATCTATCTAAACATATCATATCATCTCGCATATAATATGTAAATACATCAAGACAAAGCACAAATCACATAACACAGGGTTTATGTGGTTCACCCCCACCCTAGGGCTACGTCCACCAACTCTTCTTCTTTATATTCTTCGATCAATTGGTTAAAAGCATAGAGCCTCAAAATCCTTACTCTGCACAAGACATTAGATCTGCGCAGCTAACTAGATCCTTCTTTATTTCATTACAACACAAAGCCTTCTACAATCTTTCACAGGGACTTGCACTCAGCTCTACAAGTCTCACGCAGAATGCATAGAGCACTTACAATCCTTTGATCACATAGATCTAACACTTAGCCATTCCTTTAGCACTTAGCACACTGACCTCTTTCTATATTTCCTATCCTTCTATATATATGTTACAAAATAAGCCTAAACATGGGTAAACCCATGGGTAAATCCATGGGTCGACATCCCATTCTTGTTACATATTCTAAAAAACCCAAAAAGGGGCCCAAAAGGGGGCTGAGATATTGTGATCTCCTCTTCGACATACGCTCCTCCTTTGATAGGCTGTCGAAGTCCCAAAATAGGTCAACAAGACCAAGAATCTCCCAAAACTTGGTCAAGGGCCAACAGGCCCCCAACACTCACATGTGACTCGTCTCAAGTCACTCCGATCTGATCAAGTCTGCCTCGAATGCCTCGAGCTTGGTTGAAGTTGCTTCGACTTGCTACTTTGTTGTGGCCTCTTGTTCAGTGAGATCTTGGATCACTGTGTCATTCACTAGCCCTTCTAGGCATTGTTTTTCTGTGAGGATGACTTATTCTAGCTCTGCTCCTTGGCTCTCAACCTCTGTAAACAACAAACATGCCTTGTCTTGCATAGGTTGAAGTCATTGAGTGAATTCCATCACTTTTCTTTGAATCATATGGATCTGATGCTGAGCTGTGCGTTGTTCTTGAGATCTCTTCATCCTTTCTACAACTGACAGGGCCTTTAGCTGTGCTTGTAGTGTATCTGTGTTCTGCTTCGCTTCTTGGAGTTGTGACTCGAATGTCTGCAATTCCATATTTTCAATGAGATTTTCATAGGGCTGGGCACTACGGTTACTGATCTAATTACATTCCAAGGCAAGAGATTTTAATCTGTTAACTGCGCTTTAGACAACTGCTTCTCTTTGGTTCCTTATCTCCTGTGGGGTTTTAGGTACTGCGCAGAGCTCTAAGTCGGCGATGTGTTGCTGTAACTTCTATATTAACTCTTCTAGTTGTGCCACCTAAGGTGGAACTTGTTCCTCAATTTGTACTTCGATGACTATCATAGAGTGAAGTGCTCTGTTTAACCTTTCCTTAACTTCAAGTTGCTCGACGAGCAACTGTTCCTTTCTTTGTTGTAGCTCTGCTTTTTCTTCATCCCATTTTTCTTGTAGAGCGAGCTTTTCCTTTTCTGCAGCACTTCTTTGGTCCTCAAGGTCTGTACTTGCACTAAATCCTAGGTGGCTTGTGTTGTTTCTCCCTGAGCTTGTCGAAGGTGAGCCTCAACTGTATCAACAATCTGGTGTAATTGAGCAGGCTCATCACCTAGTTTTGGTGTTCCAACTGTCAGGGGCACAACGGATACTGCGCAGCTGGACTATAGTGCCTGCTGCACTCCTTGGAGCTCATCCTTAATCCGACTGAATACCTCCTCCTGCTTAGCTTCTTTCTTCTCTGCTATCTCCAATGAAGCATCATTTAGTGTTGCGATGATGAAGTTGAAGTCGTCTGAGGTGAGGGTGGTCTCAAATTTGGTTCTGGTTGCTTTCATTTTCTTCCTTGAAGAAGGTTTCGGAGGGGAAACCTTCCTTTTCTTTAAGGTATCCTCCTTATTTCTTGGTGGTGTAACCTCACCTTTCTTCTGTTCGACTTCTGTGTCATCACCTCCTTGCTCTATTGAGATAGACGCGGTCTTCATAGATGCATTGTCTAAATCGTGGACCTCTTCGGTCTTATTTATCTTGCTGGGTCCGGCTGTATCCGATGCAATTTCAGGGCTCTAAACATCGGACATATCTGCAGGGTCCGCTGGAACAAGGAGGTCCACTGACCATTCCTTGGTAATATTCTCCAAGTCATCCTTTTTTATCTTGCAGTATGACTATAGCTATTGTTTATGCTCATTAGTGTGCGTGGTGATATAGATGAAATGGCGGTCCACGCTGAATTTCATTAAGGGTTTAAACCTGTGAAGTGTGTTCGGAGTTATGCGAGGCGTGGCCTGCATGGCTACCTTCAACTGGTTATAATACGTGTGGAACATGACATTTGATTTCCACTTCTTGTTCATGTCACTGGGGTACCACATCGTACTAAACTTCGTGGGCAGAGGTTCAAATGCTCGGTGTCCGAGAAGGTCACACCTTCCGACATCTCCCATGCGATGAAAGTGATCATGATAAGAAGCCAACTAAAGTGGAATTTGTATCCCTGATCCTGCACTTCCCTACAATCTATTTCTAGCTGGTTCATGAGGTACTTTGCCCAATTCATCTATAGTCCCTCCGCACACTTCCCTGTGAGGTCGACTATGAATCCATTTACTTGGGTCGGTCGGTTCTTGCGAACTAGCTTGCTTACGATCAACTGATAGGCAAGGCACACTACGCCGCTCTGGATAGAGGCTACCTTTTAGCCTCACATGCCCTTCTCTACATCGCCGTAAGTATCCTTTATTCTCTAGGTGAGAGCGCGATCTGCGGTCTTTTCGGGGTAGAAATCATGTGGGTCAGGGTCTTGCATGATAAGCCCTGTGATCCGATTGATCAAAGTCGGATCCACTATGATATGGTGGTTCAACCATACGTATCCTCCATGATAGTAGGATAACAACAACTTGACACACACATTCATTGCTTGATGCCTCCCGAAGTGAGGAATCTTCATTACATTAAGCAGTGAGGATTGCAAAAGGTTCATGGTCCACTGCTGGGGAATGATTTTTGAATTCTTTCCCTTGGTTCTAGTCAGATACTTGTATGGGGCTAGCATATTGTATACTTTCCTGTCGTCGAGGTTGAAGTCACTAAACTTCAATGGTGCGATCTTATCCTAGTCTGTGCGCACTACGCGTATTCACTTCGGGAGGTACACAATGACCAATTAATATTCAAAATCTCTAGGCACACTTTCTCAGTTTATTGCACCGCTTAGAGGTGGTAGATAAGCAGGTAGAATGTTTAGAATCAACTTATTATTCGCGATATCATCTTTGTGCTTCGTGCATTTCTCATCAGCTAGCCGGGATGGTCCGGCTTGAGCAATGGAAGGAGAGGCCCGTAGTCCTCTTTTCGAAGATGCTTGTACACCTGTAGACACTCCTCTCTCCAACATGACTCTCTCTGTCATCAAGTCGATCAAAACTTCCTCAGCAACATTCTCTGCAGCGCTCGATTCTTTCGACATTCTCACTCAGGGTAAACAATTTGAAGGACTGGGGAACAACTCTGACACAATAATGAGATAGAGAATGAGAGAAAAATGATCACTGTATAAACTTGGATTAGTCCGTGGGCTCAAATTCTCGATTGGAAAAAGTGTTCTCGGTGCATGGCGCGATGAGCTAAGTAGGCAATTCGACAACAGTTGGCTTGCAACAGGTATGAGCCTCCATTAACTCCTATTTGATCTGTTATAAGACGGTCCAATGGTCAGATGATGAACCTTTATTTCTTTTTTGTTCGTTCAGAGTGGAAGTCAAATGGATATATTGGCCCCAACGACTATATTGCTTCTTCATGGAGAAGTGCCATGTGTCGCTGTTCTGATATCTCGACGAAGCTCCAATTCTGAAATTTTTCTTTCTGTGAGGTCTCATCTAGAACCTCTTGTAAGCTTTCAGTATTATCCCTCTTCTTTCTTAACTTTCTAGCCTTCTTTCCAGTGAGCTTCATCTCGGTAATGCTTTTCTCATTCTAATTCTTTTCTTCTTTGGTCTTAGTTACTTCGTGTTGTTGAAATTATTTCCTAGGGGTCCTGGATAATACTTCTTCTTTGCCTGGGATAGGTAATTCAATCTTCAGAGGATCCTCTAATGTTCTCTTAGCTTCGACATCTGGGTTTCTAGTATTAAATATCTGTGATCTGCTCTCCTGTTCCTCAATCAAGTGCGCGATCCTTCTAGTCATAAAGTCTTTTAACTCTTGCTTCTTCTATTCCAAAAATTCCTCTTCTTCCTTTCGTCTGGCTTTGTCTCTATCAATCCAAGATTTTCCTATAAGCATGGTAAACAGGGTGCTATCTTTGAAAAATTTAATAATCTCAAAGTCTTCTTCTGTCAAATTTCCATTGACATTCATAGGTATTCAAGTGAGCCTTCCACATAGGTTTACTATCTTTCCTCTGAATAAACTTATTCCTCCTAGTGAAGGGATCATAGTAGGCCTTCTTACAACTTCCCAGGTTCTCTCTGGCATAATATTCATTTGTGTTTCCTCATATAGAACACAGTCAATGTCGAAGTCTCCTATTCGTTCTTCAATGCATTCCTTTTCTTTGAATATCTCCGATAAGCTAACTTGTCGGTGGTCATTCAGGGTTTCTTTCATCTGTAGAAATTCTTTCTCTGATTCTTTCTAAGGTTCGTTCGTAGGTTCTGGATCTATCTTAGGGTTTTCTTGATTCAGGTTCATTCTTTCAAGCTTAGAAATCATTCTAGGACAATCCAATACTTCATGGTCTAGAGCTTTACAACAAAGACAACTAGGTATTCCACCAGGGCATTCCTTAGCAAGATGTCCCGACCTTCTGCAATTGTAATAGAGGGTTAATCCTCTCTTCCTTTTAAATGATCCCCATCTTCTTCTGTACTGCACACTAGGATCATGGGAGCTAACCTACAACAAATTATTTCTAGGATATTACATCCATTTGTTAGTCCAAACATTCTTTCTTTGCATAGGTATAATATATCTTTCACTATTCTTATTAGATCTACTCATGTCAAATCTTCTTTCATCTATCAATGACCTAGCTTTCAAACTAGGGCAGACTCTATTAAACAAACCTAGATCTATATTCTAGAAACAAAAATTTCTACTTATCTTACTTCTAGAGGGCACAAAGCTTCCATATCTTAAAACTTTTAACTATTCTTACCTTTATTAGAGCACAGAGCTTGCAGATCTTACCTCTTTTAGTAAAAAATTTCCACTTTTTACCTTTCTTAGAGCACAAAGCATTCAGATCTTGCTTCTTTTCTTCATATCCGACCTTCTCTCTTTAGCACAGAGCTTTTACAGATAAAGTAGAATACTGTGCACTAGGGCATAGATCTATGCACAAAGATTTCACAATTTTAGGATGAATCTTTGCACAAAGCTTCCTCTTTCTTAGTTCCCAACAATCACAGTTTCATGTTCTGGCAACAAAACCATTTGTTGGCACAGGGGCAGACCCAGGGTTCTACACTACAACAACACACTAACAAATCCCTAACTACCGGCCCTTTCGGCAACACCTGTGAAGCAAATGAAGTCTCAATCGAGGTAGAGGCAGTGGTGGTTGTGAGACTCAGGTGTTTGTAACCTTAGTTGAGACACATATCTGTGATTAGAACACTTAAGAAAGCACTTAGTACCATTAGTTCCTCAATATACATTCAATAGCCACTTCGCTTGTAAGACAGAACTTCACAACATTCACACTAATCTACTGTATTCAAGCACTTAGCATATACAAAATGGGTCAGAATGAGCACATTAAGAACTAAGCATGAATATCTAGATCAGATCTAACATTCTCACATATAATAAACACCAAGCATGAATAGATCTATCTAAACATATCAAAGCATCTTGCATATAGTATGTAAATACATCAAGACAAAGCACAAAGCACATCACACAGGGTTTACGTGGTTCACCCCCACCTTGGGGCTACGTCCACCAACTCTTCTTATTTATATTCTTTGATCAATTGGTTACAAGTACAGAGCCTCAAAATCCTTACTCCACACAGGACAAAAGATTTGCGCAGCTAGCTAGATCCTTCTTCCTTGAATTACAACACAAAGCCTTCTACAATCTCTCACAGGGACTTGCACTCAACTCTACAAGTCTCAGGCAGAATGCACATAGCACTTACAATACTTTGATCACATAGATCTAGCACTTAGCCATTCCTTTAGCACTTATCACACCGACCTCTTTCTATATTGCATATCCTTCTATATATACATTACAAAATAGGCCTAAACATGGGTAAACCCATGGGCCGACATCCCATTCCTGTTACATATTCCCAAAACCCAAAAAGGGGCCCAAAAGGGGGCCGAGATCCCATGATCTCCGCTTCGACTTGTGCTCCTCCTTCGACAATCTGTCGAAGTCCCACAATAGGTCAACATGATCAAGAAACTCCCAAAACTTGGTCAAGGGCCAACACATCACATAAGTTTTGAACAAACTTGTATTCTTGCTAGAACTCAACCGTGTTCCAATAGAATCATTATATAAGTTGATAACATTGAAAGGAACCCCAACAAAATGAACTAAGAGGATGGATTCAAACTAAGCCAATGTTGACATCCTATTATCAATTAGCTTCAAAACCATACAGTTATTTCTTAATTCGTAATTTCCTTCCCCTCTTTCCATGTCTCCTTGACCTCTTTTCTTCTCCCGGTTTATTTCATCTTCCCATCCTTTATCTTTTTTCTCCTAATCTTTAGATTCCAATTTCTTTCTAATCCACTTTCAATCCCATCTTTCCCACAACCCACTCTCATTTTCATTTTTTTCTTAGTTTTTTTTTATTCCCCCTTCTTTGTTTCCCTTTTCCAAAGTATTTTCCTTTCTTATGTGTTTTTCCTTATCTTCCCTTTCTCTTCATTCTTCTATCTTTATTATTTCATTTTTCTTCTTATTATTCTTTTGTAAATTTAATTTAATATTAATGTTATTAATTTTCATGTTCTCTCTTCTCCTTAATTTACCTCCTCAAATTTCTTTTTCTTTTTTAATCTCATTCCTTTCATTATTATCTCACTTCTCCCCTTTGAATTTTAATTTCTTGAACAAACAAATAATCTAACTCCCGTAACTATGTTTCTTCCCCATCTCCCCTACTTCCTTGTGTGCTTATTTATTTCAATGTTTCTTCTTCTTCTTCTTATTTTTTTTTTGACAATTTTAGGATTTTATAATTTTTTACTCTCTCATTGCATTTTGATTTTTTTTCATGTTTTTCTTTTGTTTCATTCTTCTTCATGACAAAATCTCAAGGAAAAACTCGAAGAAAAACAACTCTCATATTTGTATGAAGAAAGAAGAAAAAATAAATAGGTCAAAAAGGGATCTCAGATAACTAATTTTCAAAAATACTGATGAAATCATCAGGTCAAGACAAATGACATGTAATCAACACACTCTTCCCTAAATCTTGATGTCGACAATGGCTCAAAGGAAAATGTCGATGAACTCATTGGTGTCAGGGGAAACTCTAATGAATTTAAACATGTCATGTATTCGACTAATCATCGATATTGGTCAAAACCACCTGGGTCATAACTAAAGGGTAACAAAGCCCCTCGATCATCGACGAATCCTGAAATGAGACAATCATTTCCAACCATTTGATCATGATGTTGATTACTTGGGTTGGTTGTCATTGATGTCAACCCTTGAAGAAAGTCTGGTAGCAAATTCTAGTAGAACAAAGGTTTGGTTAATGGAACCAAGTTTGTTTGATGGATAATGGTACGAGTTTTGATATATTTGCAAGTAAGACTATTCTATATGGATAGTACATTTCATGCCATTTCTGGTGGTATGTGGAACGTTACATAACTCCTCACGGTTAGAGAGTTATGGCCATGTGAAGTTGGAGAACCCTCATGAGTCATCTAAAAGCCCCAAAAGGTCAAA
>JZKD02S2094623.1:22959-47118 GCA_000966675.3 Picea glauca
CTTGAGATGGTATTGGATGTTCAATATTGTTGCATATATCAGATTTGTTGAGGGATACAGTTGGTATTTGGCATATGGGTATTGGTCTTTTGGTTGTGATGTGTTGCTGAAGTTGGTTTAGCTTGAGGATACATAACAGTGAGGTTGTGGCACATTGTTTGATGTAAGGGTTTATGGTATTTGTTTTATGGATAGAGTGATGACTTTTTTATGGTTATATTGGTGTATGAATTTGGTATATGGTTGACGTACATGCTGGGTACATGGTTGAGACAAGTAGTTGATGAGTTGCACATACATGAGGTGTATAGTTGATGATGTTGATACATATTGATGAGTCATAGTAGATGTGCAGTTGATGCATGGTACATGTTGGTTCAGGTTATTGGTACAGGTTGTTTGGTGCAGGTTTATTGGTACAAGTTGTTACAGGTTATTGGTACAAGTTGACAGTGACAGGTTGACAGTGGCAGTGGTTGATTCAGTGATAGTGACAGGTTGTCTACATTTGGAATTTATATTTCAAGGAAGTTGGATGGTGCAACGAGAAGTGGTTGTAGCCACCTTCTGGTTGTAGACGGAGAACTTAGGGGGTTGTCGCCTCCTTAACCAGAGAATTGGGGAGTTGGAGCTTCCCTCATGTTGTAGCCTAAGAAACTAGGGGGTTGGAGCCTCCTTCCAGTTTCATCTGGAAAACAAAGGAAGTTGGTTCTTCCAATGAATGTAATTATTCAAGACATATAAGAAAAAGCATTCTGTGGTTTTCTCTCACTTTGAGTTTCCACGTAAAAACACCGGTGTACTGTGTATGTGTATGATTGCTCATTTGTTCATTGTTTATTTACTCTTCAATTATTGGATGATAATGCTACATTGATATAAAACTTGCATTATATGGTTAAAAAGGATTAAATTGCTCTATTACTGATTCACCCTCCCTCTCAGTGATCCAACAATTGGTATCAGAGCATGTTCCTTGAGAAATCAGTTTAACCACTGAAAGGTAGATCATAGAGAGCAACAACATGTATAAAAATGGAATACCACAGTTTGATGGAAAAAATTATGTATTTCAGAGCAGAAGGATGAAAACATATATACAGGCACATGGATTTGAAATTTGGCAATCAGTTGTAGATGGATACAAAGAACCAACAGTTCCACTGACAAATGAAAGAGCAATAAAACTCAGAAAAAATAATTCCAAAGCTAGAAATGCACTTCTGAATGGTCTTTGTGAATCAGTTTACACCAAATTTATACATTGTAAATCCACTAAAGATATTTGGGACAAGCTTCAAAATATTTATGAAGGAGATTCAAAAGTCAAAGCATCAAAGCTTCAAACTTACATAGGTTAGTTCAAACAACTAAAGATGAAGGAAGATGAGAATATTGAAGCTTACTTATTACGAGTCGATGAAATAGTAAATGTAATCATAGGATTGGGAGAATAAATTAAAGAATCTGTAATTGTTCAAAAGGTACTAAGATCTCTCCCTATGAGATTTGATCCTAAGATATCAACACTAGAAGAAAGAGCATATCTAGACTCAATAAGCATGGACGAACTACATGGAATCTTCACAACAAATGAAATGAGAACTGAACAAGAAAATCCAGATATAAAACAAGAAACTTTCAAAGCATCCAAAAGGTCAAAGCAAAAGGGAAAGCAAAAGGAAAAGCAAAAGGAAAAAGAACATAGTAGCAGCAGTGACATCTTGGAAGATGATGAAGAAATGGCCAACTTTGTCAGAAGATTGAACAAGGGAACCAATGACAAATATAAAGGTAAGTTTCCTTTGATTTGTTTTAATTGTGATGGTATTGGTCATTTTGCTAACAAATGTCCTCGTAAGAAAAAGAAGAGGAATGATGAAGATTACTCAAATAGCAAATAAACATATAAAGGCAAAAGAGCCACAAAGAAAGTTTTCAAGAAAATCTTATGCACCAAAGAAGACATCTCATCATCAGATGAAGATGAAGTCAATGATAGTGAGACAAAAATAGTTCTATTCATAGCAGCAGAAGAAGACATCTCATCATAAGATGAATATGAAGTCAATGACAGTGAGACATAAATAGTTCTATTCATAGCAGTAGAAGACTTTGACAAAGAAGACATTGAATAAGAATATGAAGAGGTAGAAGTTGACTACTGAGAAGAATTGTTGTGTGCCATAGAATTTATAAGAAGAGTAAAGAAGAAAAACAAGAAGCTATAAGAGGAACTAGACAAGAAATAAGACACTCAGGAACTAGAACAAATGATCACAAATTTGAAGGTTCAAATAGAAGAAGATAAAAGAGTTGAAGGAACACTCAAAGAACAGCTAGAAGAAAGAGACAGGATCATTGGAAATTTGGATGCAGAGATTGTCACATTAAGAAAGGATATTCAAAAGAAAAATATGCAGAACAACTCAAAAGTTTTGGATAACATTATTAGAAGTCAAAAACCTCATCATGACAAGTCTGGACTTGGATACAATCTGACAGAAAAGGGATCAAGATCCAAAACAACAGAGAAAAAAACATATCCAAAAATCTATGTAGAAACAATCAAAGGAGATAGGAATATCTACAAGGAAGATTATAGGGACACTCCTCCACCGAGAAGATTCAGATTTCAGAATCAACAACCGACGGATAGGCCTTAGGAAGAAGAATGATTCAAAAGAGAAACTCCTTTCAAAATATCTACAACTCCTAGGTATCAAACTATATTTTTTGGTTTATGTTATGCATGTAATAATTTTGGACATAAATCTATGAATTGCAGAGCTAATAGCAGGAACATAAACAAATTTGAAAGTCATACACAAAAGGGTTATCTAAGAAGGCCTAGTGTAACACAGAGAAGAAGTTACAACATGTTTGAATCATTGATCACTGAAGTGGAATGCTACAAGTGTAACAACTTTGGAGACATGGAAAAATATTGCAGAATGATAGTTCCTCCAAGAGAACCACAACAGAACAACAACAGTCACATACAGGAGCGTTAGAAGAGAACATGGATAAGAAAGAAGAATCAGTATAGCAATGAAGAATGCACACTCGCTCTACAAGATAAGTAGAAGAAACATGGTTGGTATGTTGATAGTGGTTGTTCAAAACACATGACAGGTGATAAAGACATGTTTCTTACATTAAGAAAAGAAAGAGATGGATCCGTCTCCTTCATAAATGATGATTCAACTAAAATCATTGGAAAAGTCTTAATCAGAATTGGAAATAAGAATACCAAGGAAGAAAATGTTCTACTAGTAGAAGATATGAAACATAATCTTATAAGTGTGAATCAAATGTGTGAACAAGGTCATAAAGTTACTTTCGATTCACAAAAGTGCGAGATAAGAAAAGAAGGTTCAGGAAAATTGATTGCAACAGCTGCAAGAACTTCAAGCAACATATATGTACTAAGTGAAATTGGAAATGAAAAGTGTTTTCTAGGAAAAGAAGATGAAATTTGGCTATGGTACAAAAGAATGGGTGAAATACACTTTGATAACCTTGTCCAAGTCAACAAAAAGGAAGCAGTTAGAGAAATTCCCCAGATTACAAAACCAACCAACACTTTATGCAAGCATTGTCAACAAGGAAAGCAAACAAAGACCAGGTTTAAATCAAAAGAATATTCAATGACAAGACCATTGGAAATTGTGCATAATGATCTAGTTGGACCAACTACAACAAATGGTTTAAAAGGTGAGAAATACTTTATGTTTTTAGTTGATGATTATACAAGAATGACTGCAATTTGCTTTCTCAGGAATAAGTCAAAAGCTTTTGAAAAATTCAAGATCTACAAGGAAAGGGTTGAAAATGAAATGGATTCAAAAATCAAATGTTTGAGATCTCATAATGGAGGAGAGTTCACTTCAAAGGAATTTATGGAATACTGCATCAGGAATGGAATAAAAAGGAAATTCTCCGTTTCTAGGACACCTCAACAGAATGGAGTTGTTGAAAGAAAGAACATGACATTACAGGAAATGGATCGAACAATGTTAATGGATTCCAAATTGAAAAACATATTTTGGACACATGGAGTGCATACAATGGTTCACATTCAAAACAAATTAATGCTCAGAAACAACATTGATAAAGCTCCCTATGAGCTATGTAAAGGAAGACCAAAAAATGTGAAGCACTTCAGAGTATTTGGACGAAAATGTTACATCAAAAGAGAATATGGTAGAATGAGAAATTTTGACTCTCGTGTGGACAAATGAGTACTTGTTGGTTACTCAAGTACAAGGAAATCATACAAGTGTTACAATTTGAGGTTGAACAAAGTTGTGGAAATCATCAATGTAACAATTGATGAAACACCTGGACGCGAATTAAAGGAAGAAGAAAATGAACCATTGGAACAACTTTACGAAGAAGAAGCAGAAGATGAAGAAGAAGTAGAAGGGGAAGATGAAGAGGATCAAACATAAGTAGAAGAGAAAGTTCAACAAGTGCCTCCAAAGACACCTAGAAAACAAGTACAAAAGAATCATCCTTCAGATCAAATTATCAGAAACAAAGATGTAGGAGTTGAGACTAGAAGAAGAATCCATTCACCAGAACAAACACACCTAGCACTCTCATCTACGATTGAACCAAACAGTTTTGAAGAGGCAAACAAGGATGAATTTTTGAATAAGGCCATGGATGAAGAATTGGATCAAATAGATAATAATTACACTTAGGAATTGGTTCCAAGACCGAAGAATAAGAATGTGATTGGCACAAAGTGGGTATTCATAAATAAATTGAATGAAGATGGACATGTTACAAGGAACAAATCTAGATTGGTATGTAAAGGATACACGCAGGTTGAAGGAATCCACTTTGAAGAGACATTTGCTCCAGTTTCTAGAATGGAAGCAATCTGATTTCTCCTAGCTTATGCATGTTTCAAGAATATTAAAATGTATCAGATGGACGTGAAATCATCTTTTCTGAACGGGGAACTTGAAGAAAAAGTTTACATTGAACAACCAGAAGGATTTCAGTTGTTAGAGAATGCAGATTATGTGTGTAAATTGAAGAAGGTCTTGTATGGTCTAAAACAGGCTCCTAGAGCATGGTACTCTAGACTGGATAAATATTTACAAAAGGAAGGGTTTTGAAAAGGAAGTGCAGACAACAACCTCTATATCAAGGTAACTCAAGATAGTATTTTATTAATTGAAGTTAATGTTGATGATATTATTTTTGGAAGTACTGATGACAGGTTAAGCCAGAAATTTGCAAAGGATATGCATAATGAATTTGAAATGTCATTACTTGGAGAACTATCCTTCTTTCTGGGTCTTTAGATGTGTCAAAGCAACCAAGGAATTTTTATTTCTCAAACTAAGTATAACATAGAAATGATAAAGAGGTTCGAAATGGAAGATTGCAAACCAATTACCACTCCTATGCAAACTAGTTGTAAGTTGAGCAAAGATGATGATTCAAATTCTACAAACCAGAGGCAGTACAGGTCAATGATTGGTAGCTTACTATATATGACAACATCCAGACCAGATGTAATGCACACAGTTGGACAGGTGGCACGATTTCAAGCAACACCAAATTAATCACATGTATTAGCAATGAAGAGGATTTTTAGATATCTCAAAGGAACAAAAGAGTTTGGATTATGGTATCAAAAAAGAAAGGATCTATCACTTATTTCCTACACAGATGCAGATTGGGCAGGTTGCATTGATGACCGATGAAGCACCAGTGGAGCAACATTCTACTTGGGTGAGTGTTGAGTATCATGGTTAAGCAAGAAACAATCATCAATATCCTTATCTACAACTGAGGCAGAGTATATTGCATCAACAACATATTGTACACAGGTTCTATGGATGAAACAAACTTTGACAGATATACAGGTTGAGTATGATGAGCCCTTTCCAATCTATTTTAATAATACAAGCACCATTAATATCTCAAAGAACCCAGTGATGCACTCCAAGACAAATCACATTCTAATAAAGTATCACTTTATATGGGAATAGGTTACAGAGAAGAACATCAAAGTTGAATATGTGGGCAAAAAAAACAAGTGGTAGACATATTTACAAAAACACTTCCACAGGAAGCCTTTGAATATCCACGCCAGAGACTCATAGTAATTTCTACTCCAAAATTAATGCTTTTGAATTTTTATCTTATATGTCTTAGATTTACACGAGGAAGCACCATAAAGAGGGAAAATCAGGTTGGAAGGAAGAGTTCAGTCGGGGGGAGTATTCCCAAGGACAGTTCAGTTAGGGGGAGAAACCCCAGATGGAAATATACCTTTTCCATTGATGACAAAGGGGGGGGGGGATTTATTAGATGCAAAGGTAAATGATTGGAGAAAGAGTACATAGGAATGGTTCCAGGGGGATCGTGAATGACATGACTTCAATATTGCATCAGAGTGTTTCCATCAATGCTAAAGGGGGATATTTTTGATTAATTGGGTTGGTTGTCATTGATGTCAACCCTTGAAGAAAGTCCAATAGCGAATTTCGGTAGCACAAAATTTTGGGTAATGGACCCAAGTTTGTTTGATGGATAATGGTATGAGTTTTGATATATTTGTAGGTAAGACTATTCTATATGGATAGTACATGTCATGCCATTTCTGGTGGTATGTTGAATGTCACATAACTCCTCATGGTTAGAGAGTTATGGCCATGTGAAGTTGGAGAACCCTCATGAGTCATCTAGAAGCCCCAAAAGGTCAAAGTAGTCAAAGTGTTTGCAAAAGAAATTATTTAAATTATAAAGTTAATGGAGAACTCCCTAAAATAAGGAAAGTGGGATGCTACATGAAAGTATAAATAAGAGACAAGGCTCTCTCATTTAATCACACTTGAACCTATTGAATATCATTGGATATCTATTTTGTGAAAGATTATTTGGGTAGGTATTATTGAGAGAGAAAAGTGTGGCAAGAAAAGTGCAGCAGAAAAAGTGTGGTAGAAAAATCGCGGAAGAAAAATCGCAGCAGAAAAAGTGTGGTAGAAAAACCACGACGGAAAAATCATGGTAGAAAAATCGCAGCAGAAAAATCGCGGTAGAAAAAGTGAGGAAAAAAAATTGCGGAAAAAAAAATGCGGCATAAAAATCGCGGTAGAGAGATATGACACACTTTGTTTGAGGTATGTTTTGTGAGCTAGGGTTTATCTCTTGAGATGGTATTGGATGTTCAATATTGCTGCATATATCAAATTTGTTGAGGGATACAGTTGGTATTTGGCATATGGGTATTGGTCTTTTGGTTGTGATGTGTTGCTGAAGTTGTTGGTTTAACTTGAGGCTACATAACAGTGAGGTTGTGGCACATGGTTTGATTTAAGGGTTTATGGTATTTGGTTTATGGATATAGTGATGCATTTTTTATGGTTATATTGGTGTATGTCTTTGGTATATGGTTGAGTTACATGTTGGGTACATGGTTGAGACAAGTAGTTGATGAGTTGCACATACATGAGGTGTATAGTTGATGATGTTGGTACATCTTGATGAGTCATAGTAGATGTGTATTTGATGCATGGTACATGTTGGTTCAGGTTATTGGTACATGTTGGTTGGTGTAGGTTGATTGGTACAAGTTGTTACAGGTTATTGGTACATGTTGATAGTGGCAGTGGTTGATTTAGTGATAGTGACATGTTGTCTACATTTCAGATTTATATTTCTGGGCGGTTGGACAGGGCAAGGACAGGTGGTTGTAGCCACCTTTCAGTTGTAGCCAAAGAAATTAGGGGGTTGTAGCTTCCTTCTGGTTGTAGCCATATAATTGGGGAATTGGAGCTTCCCTCATGCTGTAGCCTGAGAAACTAGGGGGTTGGAGCCTCCTTCCAGTTGTAGCTGGAAAACAAAGGAAGTTGGTGCTTCCAATGAATGTAATTCTTCAAGACATATAAGAAAAAACATTATGTTGTTTTCTCCCGCTTTGGGTTTCCACCTAAAAACATTGGTGTATTGTATATGTGTATGATTGCTCATTTGTTCATTGTTTATTTACTTTGCAATTATTGGATGATAATGCTACAATGATATAACACTTGCATTATATGGTTAAAAAGGATCAAATTGCTCTATTAATGATTCACCTCCCCTCTCAGTAATCCAACACATGAATGAGGGTAAATATCGACCATTGATACTTATGACTCAAGTAATTCCCATTTTTATGACCACGTCAACTATCATGTCACCTTTCTGTACTTTCCATATCACCTTCCATTTCAACTGCCATGTCATCTTTTTGTACTTGCCACATCAATTTTTGTACCTCATCTCTACCACGTCATCTGCCACATCAAGTACCATGCCAACGACAATGTCATTGAACACATCATCATGGTATGGATGTCTCTACCAATCATCGATGTTCGGGGGTTTCAATTGCATGTTTTTTGTAGCGAGACACAAAGTTTTGTCGATGCCAATGAACTCATCGGTCACCAACATATTGGTCAAAATATTAATATTTATGCATGGACACATTCTTCCTATCACCAATTGATCGTCGACATCCACCCATATCGTATCAACATTTAAAGGGCCACAACTAATCAACAATTCCGATGAACCTTGCTAATGGATGAATCCTAGGCGTTTGATCATGGGAGAGGAAAGATCTTGGCCGTAAAAATCCTTAGTGTACACCATATCCTTTTCTCATGGCCGTATGAAATCCAAATAGCTTGCCACATCACTTGTCATGTTGACTTATCACTTTGCCAACTGTTGGCACATGGGCAGACCCAAGGTTCAATGCTACAATAGTGCACCAACAAAGCCCTAACTACCGGTCCTTTCGACAACACCTGTGAAGTAGATGGAGTCTCACTCGAGGTAGAGGCAGGGGTGGTTGTGAGACTCAAGTGTTTGCAATCTTAGCTGGGACACATATATGTGTTTAGAACACTTAAGAAAGAAATTAACGCCGTTAATTCCTCAATAAATAGTCAATATCCACTTCGCTTGTAAGACAAAACTTCACAACATTCACACTAATCTACTATATTCAAGCACTTAGCATATACAAATGGGTCAGAGTGAGCATATTAAGCACTAAGCATGAATATCTAGATCAGATCTAACATTCTCACATATAATAAGCACAAAGCATGAATAGATCTATCTAAACATATCAGAGCATCTTGCATATAATATGTAAATACATCAAGAAAAATCACAAAGCACATCACATAGGGTTTACGTGGTTCACCCCCACCCTGGGGCTATGTCCATCAACTCTTCTTCCTTATATTCTTCGATCAATTGGTTACAAGCATAGAGCCTCAAAATCCTTACTCCGCACAGGACAGAAGATCTACGCAGCTAGCTAGATTCTTCTTCCTTGCGTTACAACACAAATCCTTCTACAATCTCTCACAGGTACTTGCACTCAGCTCTACAAGTCTCACGCAGAATGCAGAGAGCACTTACAATCCTTTGATCACATAGATCTAGCACTTGGCCATTTCTTTAGCACTTAACACATTGACCTCTTTCTATATTTCCTATCCTTTTATATATACATTACAAAATAGGCCTAAACATGGGTAAACCCATGGTTCGACATCCCATTCCCGTTACATATTCCCAAATACCCAAAAGGGGGTTGAGATCCTGTGATCTCCGCTTCAACTTTCACTCCTCCTTTGACTGCTATCGAAGTCCTAAAGTAAGTCAACATGAACAAGAAACTTCCAAAACTTGGTCAAGAGCCAACAGTCCCCTAACACTCACTTGTGACGTAACCCGAGTCACTCTCGTCTGATCAACTCTGCCTCGAACGCCTCAATCTTGGCTTGAGCTACTTCAACTTGCTACTTTGTTGTGGCCTCTTGTTCGGTGAGCTCCTCAATCACTGTGTCATTCAGTGGCCCTTCTAGGTGTTGTTCTGCTATGAGGATGACTTGTTCTAGCTCAGCTCCTTGGCTCTCAACCTCTGTAAACAACAAACATGCCTTGTCTTACATAGGTTGAAGTCATTGAGTGACTTCCATCATTTTTCTTTGAATCATATGGATCTGATGCTGAGCTGTGAATTTTTCTTAAGATCTCTTCATCCTTTCTACAGCTAACAGGGCCTTTAGCTGCACATGTAGTGTATCCGCGTTCTACTTCAATTCTTGGAGCCGTGAATCCAGTGTCTGCAATTTCATATTTTCAGTGAGATTTTCATAGGTCTGGGCACTGTGGTTACTGAGCTGCTTTCATTCCAAGGCAAGAGATTTTAATCTTTCAACTGCGCTGTGGGCAACTGATTCTCTTTGGTTCTTTATCTCCTGTGGGGTTTCAGGTACTGCACGGACCTCTAAGTTGGTGATGCGTTGTTGTATCTTAGGGATTACCTCTTCTAGTTGTGTCACCTACTGTGGAACTTGTTCCTCAGTCTGTGCTTCGACGACTGTCACATAGTGAAGTGATCTATTAACCCTTTCCTTAACTTCAAGTTGCTCGATGAGAAACTGTTCCTTGCTTTGCTATAGCTCTGCTTTTTCTTCATCCCATTTTTCTTGTGGAGAGAGATTTTCCATTTCTGCAACACTTCTTTGGTCCTCAAGGTCTTCCTGTACTTGCGCTAAAGCCTGGGTGGCTTGTGCTATTTCTCCTTGAGCTCGTCAAAGGCGAGTGTTATCACCAGAATTTCATCCGAAAATGGTTACAGGAATCCAACATCTTCAAAACACCCATTAGTTCACTCATGGACCAAAAATGCATCTCCAAAAGGTCTAAAACTATACAACGAACAATAAAATCAACATGCGCTGAAAATACACAAGGCGCGCGTGCACGCGCGACAATTAGATAATGTCGATAAAACGCACATGCACCCAATGCATGATTGTGGATGAAAAAAGACGTGCACACCTCAAAACGACACATTTATGATATTGGTCGGCCTTCCACCCACTTCTGGTTCAACTTCCAAGTTGATTTGACATCCAAATCTCGGTTGAATCCGATTGGGGGGCTGGTCAAAGACCTAAAGGTGCCCTAAAGGGCCCCTTATTCACACTAAGAACTGGTTGCATAATACCTCAAAGCTATGCTATAAAAGGAAGCCACGGGTTCACTATATTTTCAGGGAATTCATTTGTATTGTTATGCTGCTAATATTCTCTTGGAGGATCCTCTGTCCTCATCAAGAGCATGCTATCACCATTTCATTT
This sequence comes from Picea glauca, assembly GCA_000966675.3. Classification (NCBI taxonomy): domain Eukaryota; kingdom Viridiplantae; phylum Streptophyta; class Pinopsida; order Pinales; family Pinaceae; genus Picea; species Picea glauca. The sequence goes on from JZKD02S2094623.1 coordinate 34,143, forward strand.
AGCCATTCATATCACCTCTAGATTGAATGTGCTTTGGATTCTCTTCACCATTTCATTTTAGTTTCTTACTTGTAAGAAGAGCTCAACATTTGGGGGTCCAAGAGCCCTCCCTTGGAGGAAGAGGGGACCCAAAGTCTCCCTTTCTCTTTGGTGTTTTCTTTCCACTAATACAATCCTTTCCATTGGTGGCATGAGTATTGTTTATTTCTTTCTCTAATGTCCTTATGCACTCTATTTTAATTTTTTTTATTGTTCATAGTTTAACTCTTTTCTTATCCTTTATGCTTTATACTTCTAACTCTTTCCTCTACTGCTATCTTGCCTAGCTAACCCAACTAGGCTTGTAAGCACCCTTATTTTTCTCATTTAGGTGTCAAAAGAGGTGCAACAGATTGACGACTCCACTGGGAATTGGTATCAATTTCCTACCCCATTTGGGTTATTTTAGCTCTTCTTTTTGTTTCTTTAACTTGCAACGACCATAACTGGCCCAAGCCAACCTACAAAAAGCCAAGTTCAAAGCTTAGTTGAGAGAATTTCATCCGCAATTTTCTTCACGAACGTGTAATAGACATGCACAAGTTTTTTGACCCATAGGCGCATCTTCAACGCATGTGCGCCAAAACCACTATATTGCAGTCACTTTCAGTTAGCGCATTGACACTCACAACACCTCTGTCGATTCCAAGACCCGCGCACCTGTGCAGAAAAACACACATTGTAAAATTTTTGTGATTTGTGGAGGGTCCATAGCCTTCTTAAAATTGATTCCATGAAAATTGTAATCTGCACCACACTTACATTCCCTCTCCATATAAAGGGATTAGTCAAAACATAGGCACTTAGGGGGTTAAAACCATTATTTTTCCTCTTTTGCTTTTGTGTTGCCACATGGATGGCTTGCTTTGATTAAAGTTTAAGTTGGAATCATTCTACATCACATATAAAACTTGCATTGGGACCATAAATTGGATATCAATGGTTGAGTATGCTCTTCTCTCTCGCCCCAAAGTGATCTTGAGAATCAGAAAGAGATTGAGGAAAAATTTCATCTCCCCTAAAAAAAAAAAAAAATCTTTAGGAGAGGACAACAACGCCCTCAGGACTCCTCTTAGTTTATTTTTTCAAACACATCTTGAGATTGTAATGTGCCCATACATGCCCACATGATACAAAGAAAGGATAGTGATTGAAGTTTACTTTCTTAGATTAAATTAGTAGGGAAGTTTAAAGGTTTTGTAACGGGCCCATACATGCCCACATATGCACAATCTAGGATAGTTTCAAATCTTTCTTAGATTAAATCACATTAGGGAGTTAAAGGAATAGTAAGGACCCACATGTCCACATGCTAGTTTTCTAGGGACTTTAAAATTCCACAAGGTTGTACCAATAACATTTAGTTAATTAGGTAATCAAGACTTGTAAGGACCACATGAAGTCCACATGCAGCAAGGTGACACCTAATTTAAAAAAAAAAAATTGCACAGTTTCACTTGTTCACACACAAAGTCACTACTCACATAGTTTTCACCTCGAAACGTGGAGGTTGAAGTAAGTTTTGTCCAAAGGGATTCCAAAACACCCCACCATTTTCTTGATGAAACTATCCACTCCCACTTAATGTCAACGAGATTGGCTCACACCCCCAATATCTCAAACAACCACATCTAATTTTTTTCTAAAAACTCACTAAGTTTCCTCCACAGGAGGTGCCAAAAGAAATTTTTTAGTCTAGGTAGGATCTCGGGGATAGGCATCCAAACAACTCCCCATTATCTGGTTCTCACATGTTCAAAACAATAGAAGTTGTCAATTAGGGAACTTTAAATCCTCCAAGTCAAGTGTTCCAACACCATAAGGTAGGGAGATACCCATGAAGGGTTGAAGGCCGAGGTCCGATTGTTCTGTGCATCCCCCCTTGAGGCACCCACCTCTTGGACGGAATTCAGCCCGTGACCCATTTCTTAGGCCGAAAATTTAAATGCTGCACTTTGATCCAGGTACATAGTGACCAAATTTTAGGACATCTACCTAGGTGGAAGTTGTAGGCTGCAATTGCACATTGATCAACTTTTGTGTGGCTATTGGGAAATATCTCTAGCTCTTTCGGGATATGCACCCTCTACCCCTCATTATAACTGATTACTTCATCCTTCACTAGTTCCTATTTGGTGGATTTAGATCCCACTATTGAGTGCTATTGGAAGGTACAATGTTTTTTGAGAGGAAGGATGTTACGTCTTTTAGGACATGAGAATTTGTTTTCTTTGTTCTCCCACATGGAAAAAATCCACCTATCCACATATATGCTTCTTTATCAAATTGATTTATGTATGATGCCCTTCTAATTACATCTAATTGTGAAATATATTGTGGAGTTTCAAAAATTACAGCAAAGGCTCTTGTTCATTTATTTCTCTCATCACCATTTGCACACATCCACTTAGCTAGTCGGACATCATAGGGGACCCACAGAATCCCTGGCATTCCAGACGCTTGCTAAATCTCCTTCCCATTCTAGGGGTAGTTCCTATTTTTTCCAACTCATCGACCATACTTTCCCACACCCCTGTGAGTGGTACTCTCTTGGGATAAGCTTTTCTTGGTTCTACTTTGCTTGGATCCACTTCCCAAGGTCAAACATCCCCACACTCTCCTTTACATGAAAGCGGGGGGCCAAATTCTTCTTAAGGGGGAAGTACAAACCCACCTAGTCTCTCTCAAGGGTCAGGTACCCAAAACACTCACACTATGGTCGGACTTAATCCTCCTCCTCCACCTCATATGCCATACTTGGATTCCCTCAACATATTAGATCTGACTAAACTCACCAATGATCCTATTTTACACAACCCCACCTAGCCTGCAATGCCTACCAAACTGCCTTCAGACGTCCCCAAGTTTGAAGGAAAAGTGAGAGATGATCCCACCAACCATATCATGACCTTTCAACTATGGTGTTATTCAAATAGCATCATGGACAATTTCATTCGATTGAGGTTATTTCAACACACGCTCACTGGCCCATCAACCAAATGGTATGTAGAAGAAAAATCTGGGTCCCATGTGACCTTTGAATCCTTGGCCAAATAATTTTTTACCTTATTTCAACTACCAATTCGTCATGACAATGGCATCGAACTACTCTCAGAGTTTAAACAAACCTCCTTCATGCACATCGTTGACCACATTCATGAATGGCGTCTGTGATGTAGTCTCTACAAAGCTGACGCTACCCCGCAATAATGTCTCAATTGGTTTCTCAAATCACTTATTTCCCTCCTTGCCAAATATGTGGCCGCCACCTTCCCCCAGTCTGAAGAAGAGGCCATTATCAAGACCCAACAGTTTGAACTGATTTACGCACAGTCAGGGTACCTATATATGGTATTGTTGGATGCCCCAAGACCCATGCCATTCAACCAAGATAAACCAGGGATGCCTCACTCTGCGGATGGATTTATTGGTACCATGTCACACCACAATCCATACCCCCCACAACCAACTATGTATGGTAGACCTCCATATGCACCAATATATGGGGGACATCCTTACTATCCCCCTCCCCCTTATCAACAACCATACCATGTTTCCCTTCCTCCACACATAAGTGGACCCCTGTCAACACCCATCGTGCACCCGACTATTCAACCTACTTCTGGAAATCCCTCTACCTCACCTTATACCCTAAACACTAGTGAAATCATCACGCCTTCCTATGTCTCCTATGGATCATTACCATTGAATAATCCATACTTTCCATTCCCCGGTCCCCCCCAGCCCATTCCTTCACCACAAAGACAACCACATGCTGGGGTTAATTTTGTTCAACCCTCTCCCTTTCAGCAATATCAAAATTTTGAACAACTGAATACGGCTAATCCATCCCATCAGTCGAACAATGCCAAAAGAAAGGAAAAAATCAAAACAATAATACTCTCAGACCAGAAGGAAACCAGAACCAACCCCAATAGAATCAACCTGCAGGGGGCAACCATAACCAGGGGAACCAGAAACCCCAAGGGGGAAATAAAAAAAACGCCAAGGGAACAACAAAAACAATATTCAGAAAAAATTCCCTTGTGCCATTTACGATGAGTATGGCCATTATACTCACCATTTCCCCCAAATTGTGGACTTCAAATGGATGAAAGAATCCGGTCATGGACCACGTCCGCCAACCCCACCTGCCCCCCAGCAATCCCCACAACAATATGTGCAACACCCATCCTCGACCGTGTTGCAAAACCCCATACCACATCAAGGGGTGATGAACACCCAACAAGAGATGCAACCTGTCCCACCACAGGTAGGACCATATCACAACCCGAGCACTTCTATAGACCGAACTATCCTCCTCACTACTAAGGAATAAGTCCTTCTACAAACACGCAATTGTCAATACAGTGCATCCTCTGACCCTACTCCCATTACCTCGGAGGACACCCCAGTCACAAATGGCCCACTTTTCATGATTCCATGTCCTAATACTGAAAAAAATATTCGCATCCCTTGCATCCCATTACAAAGGAATGCCAACAACCCTTAGGCTAGGGAAACCCACAATTATAGTCTGGTCGATGACTTGGTACAATCCCCCGCTACCATGTCAGTCTTATAAGTTCTTCAAACCTGTCCTCCTCAACGAAAGTCATTACTTTCCACTCTAGGGGCAGTCGACCCTACTGATACTCGACTCATCACATTTGATCTCGATAGTGGAGAACCCCATCTCCCCGCTCTTGTCACTTTTCAAATACCGGTTAAAATCCAGAATATCACAGTCCACCATTGCATTATTGACAAAGGTGCATCCACATGCATCATGTCCAAAACCGTATGGCAGAAACTTGTCTCTCCAGAGCTAATACCATCCACCATTACTCCGAGGGCTTATGATGGACGACCCTCGTCTCCCGAGGGGCTCTTCCAAAATTTCCTCATCGAAATCGAGGGAAAAACCATTCTTATTGACATTGAGGTTATTGATGCCCCACTTGACTACAATATTTTGTTTGGTCTTAGCTACATGTATTCTATGAAGGTAGTCGCCTCTTCTATGTTCCGAACCATGATGTTTCCCCATAATGGAAAGATCATTACCATCGATCAGGTATCACATTATGAGACTAACCCTTCATCCAACATTGACAACATCCTCCCTTTTGTCCACACTAATTTGGATGCCTATCCACTCATCGAGATGGGCCCCAAAATTTTTAAGGACCCATCCTTGCTAGGGACATACCACAGAGCACCACTGCTCATCCTTCCCTTAGCACAAGTATGTTTCGTCTCCACCAACGAAACGACAACTGAATATACTCTCCCTCCCACCGAGGCCTCTTTCATCCCTGACATCCCACTAGTCACTGAACTCCTCCCTCATGAATCTCCTGGAACTTGTCCAACTCTACCCATTCTTGATCTCCCCCTCCTCCAAGGCCATATCCTAGTTTGGGAGACAGTCCCCCAAGCCATTACCCAAATCCCCTTCTTCTACCCTCCACCAGGCGTACAAGAATTCCAAGTAGCCACAACGCTTACCCTCTCAAATATGGTGTTGGAAATTCTAGTATGGTATCTACATCCACCAGAAATGGTGCCTCAACCATCCCTCCCTCCCCAAACAGAAGGAGTACCCATGCATATTCCCATACTTACTCCTGCCACACCCCCCACACCCCTAGTCACTAACACCACTGTTACAACTAGGGGCAGACGGAAGAAGAAAGAGCCCCCCACTCCACTTCCCCCATGTGTCCATCCTCCCTGCGTGTTATGCGAGAAATATGGACACCCCACCAACAAATTCCCATCTCTCCCTGAGCTACACAATCTAATTCAACTCCCTCGAGCACCACCACCACTTGTCGCTTCATCTAGTACTGCCGTTATCTCCAAGAACACAAGTAGAAAAGGACTGCAAACCAAATTTGCATGCACCATCTATTCAAGATATGGCCATTATACACACCATTGTCTAACGTTACCTCAATTCCGGTAGATGCTAACAGCCGTACGACAGAGCTTTCAGCAATAACCCATCCCAACACATGTCACCGACATCCATTATGTCACGACCTCAGTCAATGAATGTATGAGGTGTCCTTGATATCTATGTGAATCACTTGATCATTTCAAGAAACCCTCTCTATGACCCTTCATACAAGCCCTGCCCAAAAACATAAATGCTAATTTTATGTAGGAGGATACGACAACTAACCTGAAGCTTGCTGATCCTAAATCGACTGCCTCGATCTGTCGGAATCTCCAAATCTCCTCTAAAATTGCTCGTCCACTCAATAAGACAGTAGGTACAAATGAGGTAGCTTTGTGGGCCCTACAATTATATATAGTCCATTTTTCCAAACTTCTAGACTCAATTCTGGGAGCTCTGGGCACCCGTTTTTCAATCCATGTTCAACCACGAGATTAGGACCTCATTACGTACATAATTCCATTCCCTAGGATATTTTCCATCCTCAGCCCCTGGGGGACATTTTTCTCATATTACGCTTAGGTATGCATGCTTACATTATTGAATAACGGCTATATGATCTTTCTCTTCAGATATTGTTCACGTTGGGTATTTGGTTTTCATGTGTGCAGGTACTTGATCATTATACCTCAGTAGTATCCTTTCAGGTATATTATCGACACTGGCATGTAGTCATTGCCATTGAATATCAAAATGCATCTCCCAGTCACACCATCCGATCTTTGCCTCTAGGATCTCTATATTCGGCTCTGCAGTACTGTCACCTTCACTGCATTTCGATACTATCACCCAGTAGCACTCTCCCCCACATGAGTTGTCCCATTCATAGTCCCCCTTGGCACTTTTACACTCATGCTTTTTTCACCCCTTAGAGATGGGAGTCCTGATAATCTTACGCATCATCGAGAACCAACCACATACTCATTCTCCTCATTATGCTAGCCTACCCAATGGAATCCTAGGTTACTTAATCATGGTTCTATTTTAAATGCATCCCCGTAGTCTCATTCACCATCCATTTTCATCCACCATTAGTTTTCCCATTTGCAGATTGTCCTCCATCCATTTCTCTTAATACAGAAACCCACCTATGGGGCCCTTACCCTCCACTTGTTTCCAAAACAACTTGTGCCATCATCGACCAAGCCATATTACATTAGGGCACCCATTTCTGTATCTGCACAATCATCCCAACTTATTTTTTATTCTTTTGATAATTGTACAAACCCTTTTTCTGCATTTTCATAGTTTCTGTTGTCGCCTTTAGAAACCTTCCTTTTCCCAACAAAGCAACCCTTGTAGCTCTTGGTTGTGGCATTTTTCACTTCCTGACTGTTAGCGATATTTCTTGCCTCGGGATTAGGTGTACCCAAGTCTGTAGTTGGCGCGAGAAGCACCTGAGCATATCACGAGGGAATCCCATTTTGAAGCAGCAGGTAAAGCAAGCGAGCGGGAAAAGTTTTGTCTTCGGCATTCGGGAACCATCCTTAAAGCAAATCAATGGTCAGAATCTTTCAAAGGAGATCGGAGAAATCCCGTCAGCCATTAGATTTCGAGAAGTTGCGCCGGGTTTAAGTCCTAGTGTGTTTAGGAGAGTCGGGGTTCGGTTCATCGGAGAATCATAATTTTCTAAGATAGGGACTCTTGCATGTAGGAATCACGATACGTGATTTCCCGACTGGATCGAAGATGTCTGTCAGAAGGGACACGTGGCAAGAGATCCCGTAGAGTCGGGGATCAAGGAACTGAAAGTCCCGTGCACATGACAGTAGGAATCACGATATCCCGATACGCGATTTCCTGATGGAGTTAAAGACCATAGTGGGATACAGGTGGCAGGTTTTTGTAGCGGGGAACGAACCATTGACAAGTGGTAGGGCCCACAACACTGACGAGATTATCTGGGCCATCCGATCTAGACAGACACGTGGTGCATGATTAAGACGTCTCGGCGTGTCACCCCTCGCGACTCCAAAACGCAAAGGATAGTCCCGTTATGGTCCAATGCGCGAGGTGACAGGAGAGTCCGTGGCTCGGGCCCATGGTATTATCGAGAGAATTAAGAACCATCAGATCTAGAAGGACACCTGGCGCAGGATTACGCCATCTCGACATTTCTCCTTTCGCGAATTCAAAGGCACAAAGAACAATCGTCCTTATTCGCGAATGCCGAAAGCCTCCATGGGGATAAAAGCAGGGTCACGGTCCACGGTAACCCGAGAAATTAAAAGAGATAAGCGGAGGGGGGGGATGAAGATGTTGTGTCCAGTCGTCGAAAGCATCTTCACAATTTTCAGATGCCATCAGAAGTGATTTCGCTCCTAGTTTTTGCTTGGAGTAAATAAAGATAAGAAGGAGTAGTTGAAGCCTTGTTTCTTCATTAAATGAGGGAACGGAGAGTCTGGAAAGACGTCTGCTTGCAGAGGTCCTGTGTACCATTTTCCTCAGAGAGGCCATGCCGAAGTCCTCAGCTCGACGAAGAAGTATCCACACACTAGCTGGGTGCTTAATGGCTCAGCTACCCTCCTTACAGGAACCGTGCATAGTCAAGGTGGCATTTAAAGAAAGATACTGGTACGAGTTTGATTGAAGGGACACCAAGCCTTGAGGTGGCTAGGCACGCCTCTGTGAGGTGATTTTTCCTGAGTATATAGACTCATTATTTGTATTTTTGTAGGCATCGATGGTTGAGCAGAGCTCCCTATTGTAATGTTTAGCAGCTATTTCAGTTTCCAGCTTATGTATCTGTATGGGAGATTTCTTGTTTTATGACAGACAATTCTTCTTTACTTGTCTAAGTTTTTCATCTTATGCTAGGAAGTTCGTGATTGACTGAGTCATGCAAATTGTTGCATTTCTGTTATGATAAATGATTTATCGTGGCATTATTGTATTTCCTGGTGCTCTGTATTCAAATGCAAGAAGACCTTGTGTTGGGATGCCTTCTTCTACAGTCTGTTAGGAAATTGTTGTTTATAACAGACCTTCGCACTCTTCTCCATAAGTCTTTCTCCTGCTCACCTTTACTACAACTCACTGTCTGAAATTTATGCAAGACCTCACTTGCTCATGCATACCTGGCCTGTTTTCAGAGTTGGAACACTACTGTTTCGAGTTTCCTTCCATTTGATCACCCATCTATGAACAATCGTGACACAAAACTAATGGGCGTCGGGCTCTGCTCCTGATAGTAATCCAAGAGTGACTTCCGTCGCCAACATTTCTGGTGCCGTTTCCAGGGACAAAGTTGAATATCTTCCCTGGGATTGAACGACAATGATTAGCTGATTCTGAAGGTGCATCAGATATCAAAACTATTGAGATTTCTACTGTGCACCTAGCAAATCCATTGTGATGACTCCACTAGGGAGAACCTGCTCTACTAATTGTGGCGTTCAGAGGTAGACACACACGGTCTCATCCACAACTGCCCTTAGCTACACCTGAAACCGATCCAGAGGTGGTTCTTAGAAAATGAAAGGCCCCTAAAGCAGAGGCTTCCACCACCGAAACAGGTAATCCACCATATCCTTCTGTTGGAGCTCCTTTTTCTCCTCCTCAGTTATTTGGCAGGCCTGTTTCTGCAGTTTCCTGTTTCTGCAGTTTCCTGTTTCTTAAATTTTGGGAGTGTTCATGTTGAGTTTTCTTCTCCTGGTCCAGGGCCAGAGGGACAAGAATTTGTCACTCCCCTCTCTTTTGGAGCTGTACCTTTGCGTAGACCCATGACCTCAGAAGATTTACCCTCTCCTGCACGGGGAGGAAAACCTGCCGACTAGAGCTTGGTAGCCTGTTCCTTGAATCACCTCTTGTTTCCCACCCCACTCCGAGATTTACTCCCGCTAGCCCCTTCGCGAAATCCTTCTCCTCCAAATTCTCCTCCACCTAATATTCCTATGGCTGATGCTAATCCCCCTCTGAATAGGATGGACAACATAGTTGCTGCTAGGTATGCTCTCTTGATCTTACCTCAACCCACGAATCCTTTCACTGCTGGAGATTACTTGAAATATATGCCCAAGTTCACCGGGGAAGGGGACACAACTGCGGAAGAGCACCTGGCTGCTTTCTATAGTTATGCAGACAACCTGAACATTGGAAATGAAGATGTCTGGATGAGGTTTTTTGTCCAGAGCCTGGATGGTGAGGTGAGAAAGTGTTTTAGAGGATTAGCTCCCGGATCCATTGCTGGAATTGATGCCCTGGATAATGCTTTCCTGAGGTAGTGGGGAGATAAGAAGGATTTCATGTATTACATGACAGAGTTTGGGTCATTAAAGAGAACGGAAGGAGAGTTTGTCCCTGACTTCTCCAAAAGATTTAATAAAATGTACAGCAGAATCCCTGCTGAGATAAAGCCCTTCGAAGCCTCTGCAATGATCACTTATTCCAGCGCTTTTGATCCTGATTTCTGCCTACTCCTGAGAGAGAGAAGAGCTGCTACGCTGGCCCATATGCAGGATGTGGCCGTGGAGATAGAATCTAACATATTGGCTATCAACCGACTTAGAAACATAGGTGATAGAAGTACGTCCAAGAACAATCCTGAAGCTTCCTCATCCAGTTCCTCACCATTGCCCCAGCAGACAGATGAGACCGCTAGAACGATAAAATCACTTGCTGCCAAGATAGAAAGATTGGAATTAGAAGGGAAGCCCATGTACATAAGTCCCCTAAACAATGATAATAGAGGTTTCAGACGACCTGGTAACAATATGCCTCAGGCTTTCCCAAGGGAACAAAGGGGAAAGGACAGAGTAGATCAAAGGGTTCAAGCCCCCCTCCAAAATAACCTAGTCGATCATGAGGAGAGAGAGGAGATAGATGAGTTTGGCCCTAAAATTCACTGTATTGAGGAAGCTCCTCCTTTTCCTCATTTGACGCAGTCCGCGTATGAAGAATCATTGATGAGTGCTCAAATTCAGGAGTTGGGGAAAGAGCAGAAGACCGGTCACACTTCTAACAAATATAATCTTAGATCGAGGAGGAAAGAAGGAGACTTTGACAGCCTAGACCAACCTCTCATAGCAGAAAAACCTACTAGAGCTGCAGCAGCCACAACTAAAGAAAAGAATACTCAGAGTGCTTCACCAGCAACCAAAGAGCCTGTCACTGAGGTAAGAGAGGCTCTTAAACCACCCCCCTCCTTCAATTTTGAACATGAGATTCAGAATATTAGAATTCCTGTACCCCTCTCAGAGCTAGTAAAAAATGAAGATTTTAAAAGATCCCTCTCCAAGATGCTACAATCCGAGTCCCCCCAGCCCCCTGCTGACTCAGTAAACCTTCAAGATGAGAATCCATTTGTCATCTTAGGCCCCATGGTAGAAGACAAAGATGACTCATCCCCCCCTTCTACACATCCTTGAACATACATGATAAAGTGCTGCATAACTGCCTCATGGATTCAGGGGCTTCCCATAACCTTATGCCAAAAATAGTCATTGAATAATTGGGACTGGAAGTGACAAGAACTTATCACGATTTATATTCCTTCGATTCAAGGAGAGTGCAGTGCCTGGGAGTCATCAAAGACCTGGCGGTTTCCCTTTTTTAGCTGCCCATGAAAAGTGTGGTCATGGATATTGTGGTAGCCGACATTCCTCCCAAGTTCGTTATGTTGTTGTCTAGATCATGGATCAAAAAACTAGGAGGGACACTACAGATGGATCTCACATATGCCACCATTCGGGTCTTCGGAGGGGAACAAAGGAGATTATATAGAGAATCCCAACTGGACTATATTGTCAGTGATGAAGTAGACCCTACCAATCACCCCATCTTTGCACTCGACACTGACTTAGGGTCTAGTTTGCTACAGATTACCGATGCCCCTGAAAGCTCTTTACTAATCAGAAAACATCCCAGCCCTGATCATCCGATTTCCCCTCAAAGCTCCTCTGTGTAGAAAATGTTTTTTGATGGAGCCTCTTCTAGCGAAGGAGCTGGCGCTGGAGTGGTTTTCATATCACCTTGTCAAGAAGTCATATCCCTGTCATACAAGCTGGAATTCAAAGTAACCAACAACGTGGAAAAATATGAAGCTCTTGTTCTGGGTATAAGGGCCGCAAAGGAAATGGGAATTGAAGAGCTAACCATATTTGGAGATGCTGAGTTGATTATTCAGCAGATAAGGAATGCTTATCGTGCCCATAATCCCGGGCTCAGGAATTATCGGAATGAAGTATGGGACCTTATTGATAATTTCTTCTTGGCTTTTAACATTTCTTTCATTCCAAGGGGAGAAAATACTTTGGCCGATTCTTTAGCTGTCTTAGCCAATGTGCTCAAATTTCCTCTGCCGCCTATGATAAAAAATTATGTTGATGTAAGATATAGACCCTCGGTGCCAGACAATGTCAAGGATTGGAAGGTGTTCGAGGATGATTCTGAGCTTGAAAGGTTTCTCCAATCAGTGGATGAATTTTCTGCTTTGCATATTAACCAAGATCCTGATTTGGAAGGCAACCCTCGTCCTGGGGGATTTTTAAATAAAATCGCTAATCATCAGATCATTCAGCTTCCCAGTAATCACATTCTGAGAGGACTTGTCCCTTTAGAAATATTGTTCGACGGGAATGATGTGCCGGTAAAGGGCAGAGTCTTAAATGAAGATATCAAGACAACCGAATGCAACATTGGTTCGCAGGAGAAGCCCAGGTTTGTCAAACTGTCAAGCAGTTTGACCAGAGAACAGAAGGCCAAATATACTGAGCTTCTAAAGAAGTTCGCTAATGTGTTTGCATGTACGTATGAAGAGCTCAAGACCTATGACACGTCTTTTATTGAGCACAAGATCCCACTAAAGGAAGAGGCTAAACCATTCAGACAACATTTGAGACAAATAAATCCCATGTTACTACCTGTCATGGAGAAAGAAGTGAAGAAATTGTTAGATGCCCAAATTATTGTCCCCTTGAGATATTCTGAATGGGTGGCCAATTTGGTCCCAGTAAGAAAGAAGAGTGGAGAAAT
>JZKD02S2094623.1:50816-61315 GCA_000966675.3 Picea glauca
CATTCAATATCAAGATCTAGGGAAAGAGTAGTATTCTGTTACGGTTTGTTCCAGATCCAGGTGGATCTGGGGAGATTGGTCTGTGTCCGCACTCACGAATTTATCCATAAACACCGGGCCCATGGTATTATCGAGAGAATTAAGAACCGTCGGATCTAGAAGGACACCTGGCGCAGGATTACGCCATCTCGGCATTTCGCCTCTCGCGACTTCAAATGCACAAAGAACAATCGTCCTTATTCGCGAATGCCGAAATCCTCCATGGGGATAAAAGCAGGGTCACAGTCCATGCTAACCTGAGAAATTAAAGGAGCTAAGCGGAGGGGGGGGGCCTAAAGGTGTTGTGTCCAGTCACCGAAAGCATCGTCATGATATTCAGATGCCATCAGAAGCGATTTCTCTCCTGGTTTTCGCTTGGAGTAAATAAAGATAAGAAGGAGTAGTTGAAGTCTCCTTTCATTCATTAAATGAGGGAATGGAGAGTCTGGAAAGATGTCCACTTGTAGAGGTCCTGTGTACCGTTTTCCTCAGAGAGGCCATGCCGAAGTCCTCAGCTTGATGAAGAAGTCTGCGCATGCTAGCTGGGCGCTTAATGGCTCAGCTACCCTCCTTACAGAAACCGTGCATAGTCAAGGTGGCATTTAAAGAAAGATACTGGTACGAGTTTGATTGAAGGGACACCAAGCCTTGGGGTGGCTAGGCACGCCTCTGTGAGGCGATTTTTCCTAAGTATATAGACTCAGTATTTGTATTTTTGTAGGCATCGATGGTTGAGCAGAGCTCCCTATTGTAATGTTTAGTAGCTATTTCAGTTTCCAGCTTATGTATATGTATGGGAGATTTCTTGTTTTATGATAGACAATTCCTCTTTACTCGTCTAAGTTTTTCATATTATGCTAGGAAGTTCGTGATTGACCGAGTCATGCGAATTGTTGCATTTTTGTTATGATAAATGATTTATCGTGGCATTATTGTATTTCCTGGTGCTCTGTATTCAAATGCAAGAAGACCTTGTGTTGGGATGCCTTCTTCTACAGTCTGTTAGGAACCTGCTGTTTATAACAGACCTTCACACTCTTCTCCATAAGTTTTCCGCCTGCTCACCTTTACTACAGCTCACTGTCTGAAATTTATGCAAGACCTCACTTGCTCATGCATACCTGGCCCGTTTTCAGAGTTGGAACACTACTATTTCGATTTTCCTTCCATTTGATCACCCATCTATGAACAACCGTGACACAAAACTGATGGGCATCAGGCTCTGCTCCTGATAGCAATTAAGGAGTGACTTTCGTTGCCAACACTGACATCAATGACATTATCCATAAACCCCGAGTATCTTACAACCCATACACCTTTTTGATCTCTATGTTTGTCCATTTTTTCACGCCTCTGGCACAACTCACCCCTGTCTAGTCATCCCCCTGACGCTAGATTCAGTTTTACGGTTTCTACCACTTTGCATATCTCCCCAACCAAGGGCAGTGTTGAGTCTCACCACATCTTGACTTCGTCCATGTACCTCAGCAATTCTTGATCTCATCCAATGGATTTCAGGAAGCCCTTTGCTTCTTGGAGTCACGTCTCCCTTTCTGTTGACATTAGCATGGTTTCCAGAAGGGCGAAAATATCTTGACTCTCATTTCCTTTATAATGAGGAGTCTCGAACGACACAGGGAAAACCACCATTGTTCTCTGCTTTCATTGACCCCCATAACATTCAACTTCAAAACTATCTCTTGTTACAGTGGGTCTTACTTTGCGACTATTGCAGTTGTTTTATCGTATCCGAGGATCTCTAAAATTTGATAGACTATCAATGTTTTCACATTATCGACACTTCTCACAGGTGTCCTTACCTTTTTCAGAGTTTGTTCACCATCAGAATTGTCCTCTGTTATTATCAAACCACCCTGGAGGGAACTGCAGTGATCTACGTCCACACACAACTTCAATTACTATATTACATCTTTTTGAGTCACATGAAACGAGCATGGGTCATTCCCACCTCGTTTGTACACAGTTTTATTTGTTTTCAAACCTTGGGAAAGGCTAGGATCCTACTGGTTCCCCTCTCCTTCCAATGGGTCACTCTTGAAACACTCCACAACACTCTTTCTTACACAGGTACTCTCAATAGAAGAAACATTGATGTATTTTGGCTATACGTATGCTCCTAAACTCACACATCAGGGGGAATCTGTTATCACCATAATTTAGTCCACAAATGGTTATAGGAATCCAACATCTTCAAAACACTCATTAGTTCACTCATGGACCAAAAATGCATCTCCAAAAGGTCCAAAACTATACAACCAACAATAAATTCAACATGTGATAAAAATATGCAAGGCACACACGCACTTGCGACAGTCAGATAACGTTGGTAAAGCGCACATACGCGACTGTGGATGCAAAAAGACGTGCACACCTGAAAACGACACATTTATGATATTCGTCAGCCTTCCACCCAGTTCTGGTTCAGATTCCAAGTCGATTTGACAACCAAATCTCGGCTGAATCTGACTGGGGGGATGGTCAAAGAGCTAAAGGTGCCCTGAAGGGCCCTTTATTCACACTAAGAATTGGTTGCATAATACTTCAAAGATATGCTATAAAAGGAAGCCATGGGTGCACTATATTTTCAAGGAATTCATTTGTATTGTTATGTTGTTGATATTCTCTTGGAGAATCCTCTGTCCTCATCAAGAGCATGCTAGCACCATTTCATTTAGCCATTCATATCATCTCTAGATTGAATGTGCTTTGGATTCTCTTCACCATTTCATTTTAGTTTCTTACTTGTAAAAAGAGCTCAACATTTGGGGGTCCAAGAGCCCTCCCTTGGAGGAAGAGGGGACCCAAAGTCTTCCTTTCTCTTTGGTGTTTTCTTTCCACTAATACAATCCTTTCCATTGGTGGCATGCGTCTTGTTTATTTCTTGTTCTAATGTCCTTATGCACTCTAGTTTAATTTTTTTTATTGTTCATAGTTTAATTCTTTGCTTATCCTTTATGCTTTATACTTCTAACTCTTTCCTCTACTGCTGTCTTGCCTAGCTAACCCAAATGGGCTTGTAAGCACCCTTATTTTTCTCATTTAGGCGACAAAAGAGGTGCAACAATGAGCCTCAACTGTATCAACAATCCGATGTAATTGAGCGGGATCATCACCTAGTTTTGGTGTTCCAACTGTCAGGGGCATAATGGATACTGCGCGGATAGACTGTAGTGCCTGCTGCACTCCTTGGAGCTCATCCTTAATACAAATGAATACCTCCTTCTTCTTAGCTTCTTGCTATTATCAGACTAATCGATAAGTGCGGACACTAACAGATCTCCCTAGATCCACCTGGATCTAGAACAAAACGGGACATGACATGACTCTTTCCCTAAGTTATGACCATTGAATTAGCTAGTAAGGAGGAACAAGTGACATACCTTTGTATCGCTTCCTAGGGTCTCTGTTTCTACCGCTTGACTCTGGTGCTCTCATGAGGTCAAGACCAAGACAACACAAACCAACCAAAGTGAAGATAGAAAAATATATTCAATCATCAACTTATGTGTATGATCAAGGAATTACACAATAAAGTAAGAATGACTTTATGGGAAAAGGACATGTCGCTGTATCATATTAATCGAAAGTAGAAGATACAACCTGATCACCTTGATGTCACAAACTTCCTTTCGGTGACTCTTGGTTCCAACACACACACTTACTCTATCCTTGCATGAAGAAGATCCAATTCCTCTTAATAGACTTGCTAGAGTCTCCAAGTTCCTGTTCAAGCTGAGTTCTTCACACAATTCCTTCACCAATTCTCCAATTAATCTTGCTTAACCTTTTCCATGAGAATCCCATCAATATATAGGAGAGGATGAGATGGTTTCTTGGATGAGAATGATCCCACCAAATTAGGGAAACCGGTAACATGATAACCATTCGAATACCAACCCATTCTCTAGAAGATTCCCTTCTAGAACCATCGAGACTTCATCTTTTTCCAAGCTTGAAAACAAGTTCGCACCCTAGATATATAGCACAGTGCAAGAACTTTGCACCTTAGCTGAAGGCAACTTGTGAGAATGGGACATTCTCGCACCATAGGCTATAAGCAACCTACGAACTCTCTTCAAAATATGTTTTCTGGGAAGAGATGAATGCCACTTTTCTCAGGAGAAACTTCTTGTTGGGAGCCTGAGTACACCATCATCAATACACCATCAAGATGACCAAAATAATGGGTAATAAAATGCCCCCCAGAAGCATGAGGCCGGAATCAGTGATAGCCGAAATACTTTGTAAACTGTGTGTGTGTGTGTCAAAAACCAGGAGCGCACCGAATCAGAGACCTGCGAGCAACCAAGCATCTGCAGAATATCATACTAGTTTTGAGGTAGGCATTCCCATACTCAGATCATGGACAGATGACATTATAAGCATAGGACATGGCCACCAATCATACACTGTGGATCCATGCCGTCAAAATATCGCATAGCCACCGGGAATACATTGTGGATCTATGCAAGAAAATTCAAATTGAG
The DNA here is from genome assembly GCA_000966675.3 of Picea glauca. Lineage (NCBI taxonomy): Eukaryota > Viridiplantae > Streptophyta > Pinopsida > Pinales > Pinaceae > Picea > Picea glauca. Next base: position 55,364 of record JZKD02S2094623.1, read on the forward strand.
ACGACATAGCCACGCGTCATACAAAGTGGATCTATGTGTCACAAATTATACATATTCCATCGCAACCTGGACAAAAGAGATGAGATCCAGGGTCTTCAATCCTATCGCCCGAAAGTATGAATCTAACCATGTGATTACATGTGTTGAAGTCGAACATGCTAGAAACCACTTGATTACCGGTCATTGATGAAACCGTTAACAAGTGTGAGGGAAACCACCACTAATGTCAATGACTCCCAAGGTACACCAGTACAATCCACCGAATGTGAATGAATGAGTTGAGGTCAAACATCCGAAGAAATCTTTCGATCAGGGGTCAATGATGTAAACCCACTGTAGAAAGAGAGGAAACCTGCCATTGAGGCATGCAAGTTCCAAGGTACCAAAGAATTTTTAAGTCTTGTTTCCAGATAACAAGCTGGAGTCCATGGAACAAAACTCGTCACAGGAGGGCCTTGATGTATCCCCCATCAATGACACGAAATGAGTAACAAATTTTGAAGGTGAAACAAAGTATGATGTAAGTTGTACTGGACACAAGGAAGGTCGACAGGGAGAGATAGGACAACAGAAGATGGTCGACTCAATAGAGGTTTCAGATGAACTTCTCTTGAACATATGAATGACACAACCAATGATTTGGCAGCATTGACTCAGAGACGACGTAGGGTATGACCTTGTAGCAAATCGAATGAGAGACAAATGGATTTCCCAAATCGGCTTCAAATAATGAATAGGGGGGTGTCATGTTCAAGAGTGACACTTACTGCCAATTAATATGAATAAGAGAACACATTCCTTTCCCAAAATCCCCCCCACCATTTCTGGCGAGTACCTCTTTATTTTTATGCAAGCTTGAGGAGGATAACATATGCTTGTTGACATAAGCTTATCCTTTGGAGTATGTTTAATGAACCCTAGGAACGAGTGGTTCAGTCCCATTACGAGTCTGTCGATGTTTGTTTAATGAGTCCAAAGATAGAAAACTCGAAGGTTTTTCATGATTATAGAGTCTGGAAAAACACTTAAAAGAGAACTCTCTCAATTCCTTTTTCGTAAAATAGTCCGATGAGACCAAAAAAGAGATAAATTATCGCCCAACAGACGCTTTCTTAAAATACTTTAACGAGCGTGAAAATAACAAGGTCACTCGGCAATATTTTCATGTTTAGAGAGTTTGAAACGAGCTTAAAGAGGACTCCAAGGGGGGTTCCTTTTTCGTATAACCTTGTTGAGCCCGAAAAAGTGATAAAAGTGTGCTCGATCGCGTTCTCATGTATTTTCGAGCGTGAGAACGGACAAAGACCAAGATCGAGGTTTTATACAAAAACCATAAAAAACAATCAAAACATGCGATGAAGAAGAAAAAATATCCGCATCCCTCTGCATGGACATCGAGGTCGTTACGTTTGCAAAAGTCTCACTCATAAGGGTATTAAGAATTAGGTTTTAATAAATAAACAATTATAAAATCCAATAAAAAAAGGTAAAATTAAATATAAAGGGGTAAAAGTTCTTTTTACCATAGTCATTTTAACTTTACCAATATTTGAGTCCCAAAACCATCTTTTGCCCTTGAATTTCGGCGCTCGATTGCGGGAGTTACGAGCATCCATTCGACGAACTGTCTCTGACAGTGAGGTAAGATCCTTGTCCTCTATCTTTTCATGGTTTGATTTTTCATTTTCATTGGAAAAAATCATAGTTTTGAGTTTGTTTTGGGGGTTAAAGTTGCGCTCAACCATTCTCACAGGCTAGCCACATGGGACCTGCGAGAACCGCAAAGTGGAAATTTTTTTAAAGTTTTTCTCAATGAAAAAGATACCGAGTGTTGAATAGAGTTACTAACTTTCTTCTTATGCTTCTTATGTAGGTATTTGGATATCACCATGGTTCTATAATGGTGTGAAAGAGAGCATGAAGAAGATGATGCCATTACCAGGAATCATCTGACAATCGTTGCCACTTTACGAGACAGTGGCCTCCTGAAATTATTTTGTATCCCAGGTATGAGGGCCCAAGTTAGGTTATTGGGGTACCTTGTGCATATGTGGGATCTCGACCAACAAGTATTCCATGTAGGGGTCCACACATTGTCCTTAGATATCGAGGACATTTATTTCTTGACAGGACTGTCACAGTGTGGGTACCATGCGAGCCTGACTGGTAGCAGAGGTGGTGGGCTGCCCATGAGTGAGTATTTCCATTTACACTGTGTTCCAGAGGTAGAGAGGAGCAAAGGGAAAATAGCCATTTGGGGAGTGCGGGATTTGACCCTTCGCACTATTTTGTTCACCATTGCTTGTATGGCTGAGAGCACTGCTCCTCACATGGCTCTCCAGAGATACTTTCAGTATGCCATATAGTGTACCGAGCCTCAGGTTTTTAATTGGGCAGATGCAGTGCTTCATAGCATGAAGAGGCAGTTGACCAAATGCAGGCAAGGAAATCTGAAGCAATTCGGGTATGGGTCTTTGTTGGTGTCCTTATTTCTTGAGAGGGTTCCCTTGTTGAGGCTATAGGTTGAGTGGGGTTTACTGGCTCCAACAGATCCAAGAATGCTGAGGTAGTGTCAGCTCATGGCCCGACACATAGCTGGACCAATTATCAAATACAATGATGCCTTCTTCGACTGGTTGCAACCACAAATGTTGATGGTCGATGATTATGCCTATGTTGGGTTGGACTTCCGAGGAGATCCAGACTTGGCCCTACCCGAGGGTGCTCAGTGGGGGGATATTGGTAAGAAGTACACATTTTTTTCTTTTTAAATGTTTTTGTTAATTTAATCATATGCAAATGTTTTTATGTTCGTCCAAGGTCTAATTACAAAATTCTTTTTTGATGACACAGACGTGGGGCCTTATCGACCACCTGGTACTTCTCCTATTCAGCGATGAGGAAGGTGGCTCTAGTGCCACGATGCGACGCCGAAGATTATGAAGCGGTGGAACAAAACCTAGAGGGTTTGACAACAGACATTCCAGACATGCCCCTTGGAGAGGTTCCATGACATTATCAACATCATACAGTAGGAGTGTCAGTGTCCATTGGCCGACTGCTTCGTAGGGTTTCTCGGGCAGTCGTGTGTTACCATGAACGTCATCCATGACGTCACTTTGTAGAAGCTATGAGCTTTATATTTTGAAATTTTGGTCCTCGGACATAACTTTTTTGTAAAAACTTTTTTGATCGTTATATATACATACGACTTCTACCGGTTTATCTTGTGTTGTGTGAAAATTGATGTGATTGATTTATAAATGACCCAAATATCTGTCTAATACATAGTTAGCTAATGCATTAGTTAATTTATTTAGACATCTAGGAATATGATTATATTCAATATAATCAAAATAACGTTCCAAGAGGCGAATTCGCAAATACACTCGTAACAAAGTAGGACTTCGAATAGTATAGACATTACTTAACTGTAGTACTACGAGCTGCGAATTGAGTTGCACAACCAAGTGACGGATACCGAGCGAGATAGCATCAATCAACAATTCGATTACGACACTATACTCTGCAATGTTGTTGGTTGCACAACCGAGGCACACACCTCGTAAAGACACAAGTTTACTTGTAGGGGCGTAAATTGCCCATGCAGTGGAAGTAAGGTTCTGAGTACTACGGCTAGCGCCATCAACGAAGCCAATGTAGGGTAGAAAAGACTCCGACATCTGAAAATCAACACAACGTCACATAATGGTAGAGACCAAATAACGACAAAAGAAAACTACAGTAACACACAAGAAGTATGATACAATAAAAATACAGGTACTCATGCACCGGTGATCTTATGCATAATACTTCTTCAAGTACAACCCATTTCTATGTTCACTCAAAGGGATACCATCGTAATTTACTAACTCATAATCCCCTTTTTCCAAAAATTATCTAACAATATAAGGACCTCGCCACATGGCTTCAAATTTTCTAGCTCCTAGGATATCTCGATCTTGTTCATAGAGGAGAACCAGATCTCCTTCAGAGAAAACGTGAGGCTTGACATGTTTGTCGTATTGGTCCTTGACACATTTTTTCTAAACTTCTATGACTAGGGTAGCATCGCATTGAGCTTCGTCTAATCGCATAAGATACAATATATGTTCTTCCTTAGCATAAGTGTTAGGTAGGAGTTCAATAGCTAGTTTTAAAGAGAGTATCTCACATTCGATCAAGAGAATGGCTTCCAAACCATAGACTAACTTGAAAGGTGTAAACCTAGTAGCGGACTTGACAGATGTCCGGTAAGCCCACAATGCTGAAAACAACATTGTGTGCCAACTTGTTTTGTGAATCCCTATCATTCGTGGGAGCATAGTTATGAGAACTTTGTTAATTTCTTTGACTTGGCCGTTGGCTTGTGGGTAATAGGGAATTGATTTTTAATGGCAAAGACCCAACTTTTCAGTGATTTTGGACATCATGAAGTTTCTAAAGTGGCTACCGTGATCAGTGATGATAGCCTGAGGAACACCAAAACGAGCTATGATGTGATTAAAAATGAATAATGCTGCAGTCTTTCCAGTGTTGTCAAATGTCGGCATCACCTCGACCCATTTTGTAAAGTAATCTACGGCTACAATAATGTATTCATGCTCCCCGATCGAGTGGGGGTGACATGTCATGAAATCGATGCCCCATTTTGCAAAGGGACCAACGGAGACCACAGGGTGAAGAGGAGTAGGATGTGACCGTATATTATGATTATAGGTCTGGAAAGCATGGCATTTTTAGACGACGATTATGCAGTCATTAAATAAAGAAGGCCAAAAATACCCTGCTCATAAGATCTTCTGGGAAATAGCATACCCAGACATATGACCACCACATGCTCCAGAATGACAGTCATTTAAGGCTTTCTCAGCTTCGTCGAACGTGAGACAGTGTCAAAAAATTGAGTCAATCCCCCGACAATAAAGAGTATTCTCGAGGATAATATATTGATGGGCTTGGTAGCATATTCGAAGTCGGTCATTACTAGACAAATTTGGTCGAAAAGTCTGGGTTTGGAGATAAATGATGATATCGCCATACCAAAGATCATCAAAGATAATGAGGAAAAGGGATTCATCAGGTAATGAATCGGCTGCTACATTTTCCATTTCAGAATAGGGAAAGTCACATATCAAGTCATCAAACACTAAGGACTTCTTGGACTTGGCTCGTTCAAATTCCAAGTCAAACTCCTGGAGCATCACGATCCATTTGGAGTATTTTCCCCCTAGCAATTGACGTGTGAGAATGTGTTGCATAGGGTTGCAGTTAGAAATCACTGTAGTCTTGTGAGAGAGGATATAGTGCCGAAAGTGTTGAACTTCTTGGAAGGATGCCAAGGCCAGTTTTTTGACATGTAAATAGTTGGTTTCGATAGGCGTTAGACTTCGACTCAAGTAATATATAACATGTTCATCGTTAGAATCATCCTCTTGCATGAGAACCATACCAATGGTGTAATCCGAGGCTACAAGGTAGAGGAAATAATCACGACTGTAATGGGGGGGGAAGAGAAGTGGAGCACGTGTTAGGGACAATTTCAAAGCTTCAAAGGCTTTGTTTGTGATGGTATCCCATACAAACTTAGAACCCTTTTTTAGTAGCCGCATAAATCTACGAGTTATCTCGGTGTAGTTTGGGATGAAACAACGAAGAAAGTTTGCTTTCCCCTGCAAACTTTGTAACTGGCAAAGTGTAGAAGGAGGAGGGAGAATAAGGATCACCTCTACAAGATACCAGATATATAAAATATGCAGAATAGAAACGAAATGATAGAAATAACAGAATAACAGTGAAATATCCAGCATAATCCTCACAATACACAGAAATGATAAACGAAATAGCAACAGAAATAGCACTTGAACAGAAATAGCACTTGATTCAGATAGCAATGTTCACAGGCCTCTTCGAGGGGGCAACCTCCAAGCGAGCAGCGCTCTGTTACAATAA
>JZKD02S2094623.1:132839-144248 GCA_000966675.3 Picea glauca
AAGGAATTTCATGTAATGTTATGCTGCTTAGATTGTTTTAAGGACTCACTCCTTGACAATAACACATTAGCACCATTTCATTGAGCTATCCACCTCTACATTGAGGGGATGTGCTTGGAGTTATTTCACCATCATTCTCATTTTCTTATTGTAAGGAGAGCAAGTTTGTAAGGGCCTCAAGAGCCTTCCATTGGAGAAAAAAGGGACTCATAGCCCCCTTTCTTCATTGTGCTTTGATTTCATCAATTGATCAGCCTAAAAACATTGGTGATATTGGTCTTGTTGTCTTTGTTATTTCTTTATCCACATGCTCATAGTTTTAGTTTGTTTTAATTTAATTCTTACTTATAGTTTTGTTGTTCTTTTTATAACCCTTTCCTCTACAGCTGTCATGCCCAAAAAGACCCAAATGGGCATGTAAGCACCCTTTATTTTCTCACCAAGTGACGAATTGGGTGCAAACATCAACATTGACTTAGAGATGACCCAATATATGAACTCGTGGAAGTTCAAATGAGAGACAAATAAATTTCCCAACCCAAATTCAATGATAAAGGGGGTGTTATGTTCAAGAGTGACTATTACTGCCACTAACACAAATATAGAGACACATTTCTTTTCCAAATTCCCCCCCACCATTTCTGGCGAGTACCCCTTTATTTTTATGCAAGCTTGAGGAGGATAACATATGCTTGTTGATGTAAGCTCATCCTTCAGATGAGTCCTTTAGAGTATGTTTAAAGAACCCTAAGAAGGAGTGGTTTGGTTCCATATAGGTCTTTTAATTTTTGTTTAATGAGTCCAAAGAGAGAAAAATCAGGAGTTTTTCATATTTAGAAAGTCTGAAAAACACTTAAAGAGAACTCTCTCTGTTCCTTTTTTGTAAATTGGTTTGATGAGACCGAAAAAGTGATAACCTACCACCCATTAAACAATTTCTTCAAATACTTTTACGAGCATGAAAAGAACAAGGTCGCTCAACAATCTTTTCATTTTTACAGAACATGAAAAGAGCTTAAAGGATACTCCATAAGTTTTATTTTTCGTGTTACCATGACGAGTATGAAAAATTGAAAAAAGTATACTCGGTTTCATTCTCATTGATTGGTGAGCACGAGAATGAACAAATACTGAGCTCAAGGTTTTTCCTGAAAAACCTAAAAGGTATTTGTACAAGCGACAAATGTAGAAACAAACCAGGAAACGTATCCATGTTCCATCGTTTAGGCGCCTAGATTCTTCACCTATGAAAAGTCAAAACACTTAAAATATCATTAGAACTTTAGGTTTTAGGTAAAATGCATAAAATAATATAAAATATCAATGGAAAAAGTAAAAAGTTAATAATATAGGTAAAAACACATTTTTACCATTCCATTGTCATTTTACCCAAAACTTGTCCAAAAAACCCTATTTTACCTCAAACTTCCATTGTGGATTGCGGGAGGCACGAGCAACCCTTCGACGAACAACTTCCTCTAAAAAGGTAATCTTCTTGTCCTCTTCATTTTCCATGGATTAATTTATGTTTTTATTGGTTAAAAGTAGTTTTTGAGTTAGATTTCATGAGGGTAGGTGCGTGTGGGGATCGCAGCAGGTGGCTTATATCGTGCCCTGTGGAAACCACATGTTTCCGCAGGTGGGCTTATGGATGACCTGCGATGATTCCACACTATGTATAAACCTTACCTGTGTCATGCGGAACTCAAAATTTCTCATGTACGTTTGGCTAATAAAAATTCTCAATAAAGAAAAATAAAGATGTTTACTTCTCCTTGTGGCTCCAATGCAGGTTTTTGAATGACAAAATGTTGGAGTGGAGGGAGAGAGAACATAAGGATGATGATTACTTCACCAGGAATGACCTAGGTATGGTTAATTCCCTCCGACAGTGTGGGCTACTGAAGTTTGTTAAGATCCAGGGCATGAGGGGCCAATTGAGGTTGCTTGAGTATTTACTCCACATGTGGGATGTGGATCAACAAGTATTCCATGTGGGAGCCCACATACTCCCTCTAGATATCAAGGATATCTATTTTTTGATGGGATTATATTTCCATGGTTCCCGTGTGACATTGACAGGCAATAGAGGTGAAGGTCTACTGATGAGTGAGTAATCTGTTGGTATTGTGATCCAAAGGATAAGAGACATAGTTGCAAGGTTTCCATTAGGGATGTTCGAGATTTACCCCTTCAGACTATCCTTTTCAGTATATCATAGATGGCATGGAGTACATCTCCTCATATGGATCTTTAGAGTTAGTTCCAGTATGAGTGGAGTGTATGGAGCCCCGAGTGTTTAACTGGTGTGATGGGGTTCTTTGGAGCATGAAGAAACAATTGACAAAGTGTATGAAAGGTGACCTGAAACAGTTTGGGTATGGGTCCATTTTAGTGTCCTTCTTCCTGGAGAGGGTTCCACACTTGTGTTTATAGGTAGAGTGGGGCATGCCATCCCCACAAGATCCAAGAATGAAGAGGTGGTGTGACCTCATGGCTCGGCATGTGACCGACCCCATCGTCAAATATAATGACATGTTATTTGATTGGTTGAGGCCTCAACTATTGATGGTAGATGATTATGCGTATGCCGGTTTGGACTTTAGAGGTGATCCATACTTGGTTCTTCCTGAAGGTTCTCAATGGTGGAACTTAGGTAAGAAGCACATTTTGTTTTTATAATGTTTTTTTAAATTTTGAAATATGAATTTTTTTTTATGTTTTTAATATGATGACTAATAAGAAAATATTTGACAATGTAGATGTAGGACTGCACCGGCCTCTAGGCCTATCCAAAGATGAGGGGAGGCAGTCGAGGTAGCATGATTGGTTTCTTTTGATTACGAGGTGATCGAGTAGAACCTGGAGGGGTTGATAGTGGATGTCCTAGATATCTCTATTGATGAGATCCCGAGATGTTATCAATGCCATACCGTGGGTGTATCTGGTTCTCTTAGTCAATTGCTCCGTAGGGTGTCACGGGCATTCGTGTGTTATCGTGAGAAACATCCTTGATGCTATTTTTTATATGAAGCCATTTGCTTCACATTTTTGATATTTTGGTCTTCGAACAAAAAAACATTTTGTAAAAACTTTTATTGTTATATATACATGTGGCTTCTATCAACTTACTTGCTTTATATACAAAATTTGATTGGATTTATAAATGTATCAAATGTGTGTCTAACACATAATTAGCTAATGGATTTTTTAATTTATTTAGATATATAGGAATGTGTTGATATTCAATGTAATCAAAATGATGTTACAAGAGGTGAATTCGTAAATATACCCTTAATAAAGTAGAACTTCAGATAACATAGACATTACTCAATTGTAGTACTACTAACTGTGAATCAAGTCATACTACTATCTTGTTGTATGAATTGAATCAAGTGAAATGGCGTCGGTCAACAATTTGATGACTGCATTGTATTCTACAATGTGGTTAGTTGCACGACCAAGGAAAACACCATGCAGACTTATTAATTCGTTCGTAGGTGCGTAGATTTCCCAAGTAGCAGATTCTAGGTTCTGAGTACTATGACTAGCGTCATTAGTGAAGCCAATGTAGGGTAGCTAATACATCAACATATGGAAACCAAGCACAATGTAAGGTAAGAAGTTGGGGGTCGAAACCAAATAACGAAAAAGCACACAAAAAGTAGCACACAAAAGTATGACACAATAAAAGTACAAGCACTCATGCAAAGACAATCTAAGCATAACACTTCTTCACATAAAGCCCATTTCTGGGTTCACTCAAAGGAATTCCATCATAATCCACTAACTCATAAGATCCCTTCTCCAAAAATCGTTTGAAAATATAAGGGCCTCGCCACATAGCCTCAAAATTTTCGGCCCCTAGTAAATCACGATCTTGTTCGTAGAGGAGAACTAGATCACCTTCAGAGAAAACACGTGGCTTGACATGCTTGTCGTATTGGGATTTGACACATTTTTTCTGAGGTTCAATAACCAAGGCAATATCACAATGGGTTTCTTCTAATTGCATCAGATACAAAAGACGTTCCTCTTCAGTAGAGGTGTTTGGAAGAAGTTCGATGGCTAATTTCAAATATGGTATCTCACATTCAATCGATATAACAACTTAGATACCATAAACTAATTGGAAAGCTCTGAACCTAGTGGCAGACTTGAAAGATGTCCTATAGGTCCACAATGCTGAAAACAACATGGTGTGCCAACTTTTCTTATGAATTTCTATCATGTGTCGAATCATAGTAATGAGAACTTTGTTTATTTCTTCAACCTGGGCATTGGCCTGTGGGTAATAGGGGGTTGAGTTTTCATGGCGAAGACCCAAATTTTCAGTAAGCTCGTACATCATGAAATTTTGAAAATGGATACTGTGATCAATAATGATAGCTTGGGGAACACCAAACCAAGTAATGATATGATTGAGAATGAATAGTGCTGCAGTTTTCCCAGTGTTACCGAATGTAGGCATATCCTGGGCCCATTTAGTGAAGTATTCCGCAGCTACTATGATGTATCCATGCCCCCCGACCGAGTGAGGGTTACATGTCATGAAGTCAATGCCCCATTTTGTGAAGGTACCAATGAAAACTACAAGGTGTAAAGGAGCGAGATGAAATCTTATGTTGTTATTATACATTTCACAAGTATGGAATTTCTGGACAGCAGTGATATAGTCTTTAAACAAAGAAGGCCAGAAGTATCATGCTTGTAAGATATTTTGGGAAGTGGCATACCCAGACATATGATAGCCACATGCTCCAGAGTGGCAGTCATTCAAAGCTTTCTCAGCCTCATCGTAGGTGAGATATCGTCGAAAAATTAAGTCAACACCACGACAATAAAGAGTGTCACCGAGAATTATGTATTGACGGGATTGATACCATATACGACGACGATATATACTAGAAATTTTAGGCCAGAAAGTTTGAGTATGGAGATAAATGATAATATATCCATACCAGATGTCATCATAACTGATCAGAGAAAGGGATTCATCAGGTAAGGAATCCTCTGCCACATTTGTTGTATCAGTTGAGGGAAAGGTCACATATCAATTCAGAAAATACCAAATATTTCTTAGACTTAGCGTGTTCAAAATCTAAGTCAAACTCATGGAGAATCAATATCCATTTGGAGTACTTTCCCACTAGAAATTGGAGCATAAGGATATGTTGCATAGGGTTGCAATCAGAAATAACAGTGGTCTTGCGTAATAGGATATAATGACGAAAACGTTGGACAACTTGGACAACTGCCAAGGCCAGTTTACACACATGTAGGTATTTGGCTTCGATGTTCCTGAGACTCTAACTCAAATAGTAAATTACATTTTCATCATGCGAATCATCTTCTTGGACAAACACCATTGCAATGGTAGAGCCTAAAGCTGTGAGGTAGAGGAAATAGTCTCGACTATAATCGGGTGGGAAAAAAAGTGGTTTACTGATTAAGGAAAATTTTAAAGCTTCAAAGGATTTATTGGCGGTATAGTCCCATACAAACTCATAACCTTTCTTCAACAGTTGAGTAAAACCCTGTGTTAACTAGACGTAATTTGGAATGAATCGACGCAAAAATTTTTCCTTCCCTTGCAATCTTTGAAGCTGGGATAGTGTGGAAGGAGGAGGTAGATTAAGGATAGCCTCAACCTTCAAAGGGTCTACCCTAATTCCATGAAGTGACACAATAAAACCCAGAAGTTGGATAGACTCCACACAAAAAACACATTTGTGTGGGTTCAAACATATATGATAGTGACAACAATGAAGGAAAATGGCTTGGAGATGGGCTGGGTGATCTTGGCAACGCATGGAATGAGCCAGTATATCATCGAGATATGGTTGTATGATGTGCTTGATATCATGAAAATCATAAGACATGGTGCGTTGAAAAGTCTCACCAATGTTCTTCAAACCGAAAGGCAGTTTCCGGTACGCAAAAGTACCCCAAGGAAAAATGAAAGCACTCTTGTGTTGATCCATGAGCAAAATATTAATCTGATTATAGCTGAAGAAATCAACCATTAAGGATAATATTTTGCTCCCGGTGTAATCGTCAATGATTTGGTCAATCAAGGGGGTTGGATAATTGTCCTTAGGGAAAGATTTATTGATATCCCTATAATATACACATACACAGATCATGCCTTGTTTCTTATTGACCGAAACTAGATTGGATACCAAATCGGTTAAATCCACAGGATAGATAAAACCAACTTTAAGAAGTTTTTCAACTTCAAGCTTGATAACAACAGATTTACAAGGGTGGACTGGGCGAAGTCTATGACAGATAGGCTTAGTGTCTAGGTAGGTCTTAATTTCATGAAAAACGATATTTGGGTCAATACCCGACATCTCTTCATAGCTCCAAGTGAAAACGCCATGTAATTCTTGAAAAATGGATTTATAATTGACGAACTCATCAACAGAACACGAGGCTCCGATGTGAATATTTTCGATGACTCCAAGTTTAATGGACATGTCAAAAGGAACAATGAATGAGATATTACTCAGGTTCCCTTCATATAGCACATTGTGTGGTGACTCAAGAACAGAGGAAATGACAACAACGATCGACGGAGTCAAAATCCGTTGGTAACTCTCTATGGTGTGATTTTCTAAGAAGAGAATGGAATGATGATGTCCATCATCCCATGGGGTGTATTCCATGGACATGACTCACATGATCATCTCGTCGGTAGGAAAAATCACATGAAATAGATCGGGAGATGAATCACAGAGTGAGGGTGTAGAAGGGATTGCCGATTGAATGGCTTGATAAGCGGATTCAACCGGACTTAAGGGAATTTGTTTGCCATAGAAAAGATAATCACTAGGATCATGTACTATCCACGAGTCATGAGACATGGGGGATTCATGGACAGAGGTGGAAATCATGTTGATTGAGACGACAAAAGGAGGTGGAACATCGGGTGGTGGTATTGGGAAGGTACCCATAATAGTTGAATCTTTCAGAAGACCCATATCGACATTCTTGTACCCAGGAGGTGTCTTCAAGATAAAGGGTACATTTCTAGTATGGGAATCATAATTGAAAAAGGCAAGTTGGAAAACCGTAACGACTTTTCCTTGATGTAGGAAATGTAACACATGGAAAAGGGTAGACACGACTGCATGCATGGAATCAATCCGACTACGACCAAGTAAGAGGTTATAGTCACAAGGCACATCAAATAACTCAACCTCGACATTGACCGATTTGCCTTCCAACATAATAGACAATGAGGGAAGAACATCGTAGGGTTTAAAACCAGAACCATTGAAAGCCTTAAGTGTATTGTGTGATTCAGTGAGGGGAGGAGAGCCAATGGATTTCCAGCAAGTAATGGACATAAAACACATCGAGGCACCCTTGTCAATAACGATTCTAGAGATATTATTGTTCTCGACAACAACTTGAATCTGAAACACTAACTGAGGAGGTAGCCTTGGACTGTGGTCTTCGAGGTCAAAGATTATCAAATTCATATATGTGGGATCAATTCCACCAATGGCCTTTAATAGTGCCTTCCGTTGAGCAAGACAAATTTTAAATACTTTGAGAGCTAACATCGCAGAGGGCGCTTGGGCAAGGTCTTCTACAATATTGTAGTTTTGAGTAGCACGCACATGAGGATTAAAGGCAGAATTCAGAACAATGCCCTTTGGAGGATGGTAGAGAACTGTATTAGGACCTAGTCGTTCAAGATGAGGAGGACCATTGGGAGGTGAAGTTGAGGGAGGCAGTTGAACCAATGAAGGTGGTAAATAATCAAATTTCTCCTTTGAAGGAGAATAATCTTTGGCCTGAGTGGTGATTGCAACGTCGTTCTTGGTATAATCACCGGTACACATAAGGACATACAAAGTGGTGGAACGAGAGGGTTGGTCATGAATGACCAATTGGGCCTACTATTGAGAAGGGAAATGATGCAGGAGCATCGCCAATATCAAGCTAGCTAGCGCGGAAAGCAAAAGATAGTTGGACAAGCACCAACAAAAATTTTGAAATCACCTTGAAGTTGATGCGCAATCTTAAATGAAGCCATTAAGAAGGAGCGCACTTGTATAATGTAAATGGACCTTTAGTGATTTTCTCTCATCCTTAGTAGGTACAAGGCATTTATGGTAGTTAATATAAGGTGGATAGAATTCAATTCTAGATTAGACAGTTTAGAGCACAAGAGGGAAACGGGATATAGACACCCTCATTGTGTTTTTTAACATGATCAGAGGAGAAGAGCATAGAAGAGAGGCAGAGAGCTGTGTAAGAACATCCATGTACAGATATTTGAATTAATATAAAGAGTTTGATTCAAATTCATGGTTTCGTGTTTGTTCTCTGTGTATTGATATTGAATGATATGCTCATGAATGTTTGCTTCCTGTTATACATTTTCTTTATATGATGTGTATATGATTTCATGTTTGAGTTATAAGTTTGAAAGGAAGTAGGAATGAGTTTCAATTTTTTCTCTATCAGAGCAAGAGTTCCTGCAAGGAGTACAGTTGAAGTGTCCGTAAGGAGTGCGTTGACAAAGGGTTCAGATAGGTAACTTTTGTTCTCATTCACCCAAAAGGTGCAGTTGGGCACAGGAGCCGTGTAAGGAGTGCGCAGGCCAAGTAAAAGTATCAGTGTTGTGGACCTAAGTGAAGCATTGAAGGACTGCTGCTGCAGGTGTGCACAGAGTTGAGAGGATTCAACACTGGGAAGTGTTGAAAGGCTGCCACAAGGAGTGCGTGCAAGGGGTTTTCTGGAAGACGTAGAGACATGGAAATTCCAGAAGTTTAAAGCCTTCAAGTTCATTGAAGGAGTAAAGGGGATTCAAATCTTGGAGATTGTAAGGAGGCATCGTAAGTTTGTGCTGCAGGAGGACAAGTTCCGCGGAGGGAAGCACTTTAGTTAATTGTGCAGAGATTCTCAGAAGGAGGAATGGACGGTCAAAATCCTCTGAATAGGATTTGCGAATTTCCATGAGCCGTTAGATCTCATGGAGGAGAAAGGGAGATACGGTGAGTATTCCTAAGAGGCTCAAAGCTCAGGAGGGGCAAGATCATCGATCCAAGGTAGTAGAGCCGTTGGATTTACACGTGGAATCCCATATCGGGGTTTTGAGGGTTGAAGTCCCATAAACATTTCCACAAGAATCGCGATACTCCGAAACACGATATCCCAAAGTTTGAAGGAATTTTGTGGGGTCACAAGGGTCAGGAGGTGGAAAGGTGGCACATCGTTTTGGAGTTTCATGGAGAGTGAAGTTCTGCAATATCTGCATTAGGATTCATGATATTGCGAAGTCCGAAATGCCAATGAAGTGAAGTGGATTCGGGAGTCAACTGCCTGAGCATATCGGAGTTTCGGCTAATCAGGATTCGGGAGTCGGGGAAGCAAGTTACTCGACATTGCGATCGCCGAAATTGCGATAAGGAAAATCCTGATAAGGAAAGGAAAAGGTCAGCGTTGACTTGTATTAGGTTTCGGGGATTCAAGAGACCAACGCCCGACCACTGGATTCACGAAGTCACAAAGTCCGATCTCCCGAGTGCAAAGAGGGGATCCCGTGAGAGTTTATTGTGGGTGCAAATTTCTTGATAGGGAAATAGAAGAGCTATTTAGATTTCTTCAGGCCAGTAGTGAAGGAACGATCCTGTGCTAACGTAGACCTTCCGACCTGTGAGTTGTGGAGGGGGGGAGGGCATCGGCGTCAGGAAAGGTTGTGACAAAATGACAGGTGTGGGAGGCTTCCTGGTTCCTTGAAGGAACTTAGTGACCTCGACGCGTCTTGGACAATATTTAGTGTAGTGATCATCACCACAGATAAGGCAAGGATATCGAGGTTTATGCTTATCCTTATCATCAAAAGACTGTGTCTTGGGTTTTTCAGATTGTAGATTATTATTTTTATCCTCCTTGTTCTTACCCTTTCCTTTTTTAGATTTGTTTTTACCTACAGGGGTAGATTGAACTGAATTAACCTTAGAAGTTTTTTCGGTGGAAGGAGTGGGACTCAGAGCACTTTTAACATTAGAAGCAGTAGATTTGGGATTGGTGTGAGTGGACAACATGGATTTATCATCAACATGAAAGGTGCCAATCACACCATCAACAACATGAGAAGTAGTTGGGGTTGTTGAGGTAGCGATGGTAGAAGGGAGAGGAGCATAAGGGATCAAGTCGTAAAGAGTGCCCATTTGTGAATAAACGAGATCTAGGTATTGGGAACGACTAATTACCTTCTCTTCAGTGACAACTCCACCCATGGCAATATCACGAGCAATTTTACTGGTGAATGATTTGGTGAACCATTCAACCAATAACTGATCAGGAAGGTCGACTTTGATGAAGCATCTCCTCTGTCTCCACTCATGAATGTGATCAGAAATGTGAGGGGCAGAATATTGATTAAAGGAACTCAAAATCTCGGTTTCTGTTTCATAGCGGATTGGAAATTTCTAATGTGTGAGAAAATCCATGGCAAGGGTGTTGAAGTCATTAAAGAAGCCTTGCGGTAATTCTATGTACCACTTTGCGGCCGAACCCGTGAGAGTTCGCTGGAAGAGTCGTAATCAAATGGAGTCATCCATCAAAGAGTTGGATGACCAAAGGTGAAAGGTCATAACATGATTGTTTGGGTCTTCTCTCGGTTGACCGTCAAACTTGGGAATGTCAGACGATAATTTGGTTGGTATAACGAGCCAATGGGGAGAATGTAAGATAGGATCATTCAATATTCTACAAAAGTCAGGTAAATCCAAAGTGGCTAGAAAATGAAACTATCTATTCACATGAGGATACTGGTGACTTTGGGGAGGAAGTTTCGTTGGTATACCAGTAGGACCGTAAGCAGTTTGCATGTAAGTGAAGAGTCCTGACAGATTCTGCCATAAAGGATTTAGAGGCATATAGCCCATTGGGTTGGGTTGATTAGAGGTGTTCCCTTGAAAAGGGATACTAGAGTGAACGTTCAGACCCCAAGTAGGATTCAAAGAACCTAGATATGGATGGCCCGAGTGAGGGGGTATAGAAGAGTTGACTTGAGGCTGTTTCCCCCCAGATGATTGTGGATTTCCATAGGAGAGAAGGTTCCAAAGTTGGGCTAGTGATTGTGGTGTTTTCTATTCATACAGTGGGTTATAGAGTCCAACCTGAGGTTTTCCTCCAAGTGGAGGTTTCCCCTCAACATATAGTGGTGCCCCAGTCTAAGGTTGCCCCCCAAATTGAGGTTTCCCCCTAGCATGAGTGATCCATATTTATGTAGGAACACAATGAAATACATAAATACACATAAACGCAGAGATGCAGTGGAAATAAGAGTTCATTTCATTAATAACAAATGACTGAAATATGCTTACAGACAGAATGGAAATAAACTAGCTAGGGCGCTGGTAGCTTATCTCTGAGAAGAGA
>JZKD02S2094623.1:166282-190117 GCA_000966675.3 Picea glauca
CCCCCCCCCCCTTCGTTAAAGGCAGAATGGAGGGGGGTATTCAGAATCCAATGTGAGCCGTGGATCTACGCGCTAAGTTCTAGACCGTCCGGATCTGCGCAAAGATTACTACCGATTCCGGACCCCCCCCCTTTTGATAAAAGTAGAACACTAAGGAGGGTCCGGAATCAAAAGTGGGCCGTTGATACAATCATCGTGATATGGACCATTGGAAGGTGCATTAAGGATAGGTCGGGGGCAGAAAATGTTATATGTAGGAAAACTTAGGGTAAGTGCTTTCACATGGGTTTTCCCTCGATTTTTCTTCTATACACCACCAAGGGGACATCTTTCAACTACACTTTAGGCATCGGAGTCATAGGGTAACATCTTTGTCGATCTAGCTTTATTTGGGCAAGGGAGGCCAAGCAGTTAATCTACATTCTAACCTACTCTCACAAGGCAATTAACCCAGATTAAACTATTGGGTTAAGAATTTATTCTTTCTAGGGGCTATCTGATCAGGATTAGATGGTCTGATCAGATGTATTCACTAATTCTAACCTAAGGGCTATCTGATCAGGATTAGATGGTCTGATCAAACGTATTCACTAATTCTATCAACATTGAAAATTTAAAAGGACTAAGCCATGCTTGAAAGGTATGACTAAGTCACTGTTATTGCATGGGGCTTTGTTTCCATTCTTTTATGCCCTCTTTTTCCTTTTCTTTTCTTTTCTTTTTCTTTTTTCTTTTACTTTTACTTTTACAAATTATTTGAAGAAATGAAATATCATTTTTCAACAAGATCACCAGATACAGATAATACCCAAGTCATAAGTTGATACCCATAATTTATGGGGTGATAACAGGAACAAAAATGACGACAACATTGTACCCAGGTGGAACAAAAAGTCCAGAAACTCAGGATGGAACTTGGTTAAGGACGATGATGGAAGGATTCAAAGTGTGATATCCAGTAGGAAGCGATGGGATAGGTCTAGATGAGAGTGATGTGCCAATGGGAGCTTGGTTAACCACCACATTCTCGATAGGAATATTCGTAGTGTGTGGGACCATAGTAGAATGGGCCATATGGAGAGAAAAACTCGAGCTAGGACCAACTGACTGTGTGTTTGGAACGATGGTGATATTTCTAGTTATACTAGCAAAGTGGTCTAAAGGTATCGTGTAGGTAACAGACATTTCAGGCAGTTGTGATATGACAGGTGAATCAATACCCAACCCCAGGTTGTCGTAAAGGTCCCATACCATGTGAGGTGGGTTTCCAAATATGTCACTAGACAAAAGGGGATTCTTGACTCCAGGGCCTATATGGGGTCTGGTCGGTATTCTAGAAGTGTCAACAACAAGTTCTACTGATGAATTCATTCGGAGAATACGTCTCTCATATCCAGGAGGAAGTAGGAAAGCCTCTAGAGAATCAGAAATAATTCAGAAATTTTCTAAAGAGTCAAAACTTTCCACTTGTGAGGTTACAGTGTCCTGTACCACTCTCCGCTCAGGAGATCCCTTTGGTGAATTAGGAGGAAAAGGGAGATAACCTTCCAGATCTTCCGAGGGTATCCCTTGCATCCTACGTGAACGACGTGGAGGGTCAATGTTGGTTGAACCAAATATTTTACGAAAAAAATCTATGGCCAACTACGAAAACAAACAACACGTGCTAATAAAATCTAGAAATCAAATCAAGCAAAAAAACCTTCTTATTTCGAAGTCACTAGTTGGTGATGAAATCCAACGTCGTGAAGTCAAGACAATAAGGAGCTAGGATAGAGCAGGTGGAAAAGTTACATTGATGGCATTCTTAACGGACTTACACCCTGGTGCAAGCTCCCACACATAATCATGGGTATACCCTCCAAGGAGCCCGAGTGAGTTTGGCCAACATCGATGCCATGTACTGTGAAGACTCGCCCCTCCACAATCACCTCATGTAAGACCCTAAAGACTTTGGCTACTGAGGCTACCAAGAATAACAATGATGCCTAGGGAAATAGTCGATTGTCCGATCCACGCACAAGGGCAGGGTATTTAGCCCAAAATCATCTCGAAAGGCTTCCACTCATAATTTTGGGTATACCTTCAAGTGACCCCTATAATATGCACAATATCTACACCAAGACCGACAAAGCAGGGCGAGTAACTCTGCCAGCCTTAATGAGATTTCAGGTTTGACCCTTGTGTGAGAAGGGCTTCACAAGAAAAAATGTTTCAAGTGGATTTGAACACTCCCTATCACAAGATGATACAGTGTGTTTTATGCTTTGGAGAGTGTGCCTCGCAACCTATTCCAAAGTTCTAGCCTAGCTAATGTTGGTGGAAAGAGTTTCTAGAAAATAAAAGTTACTAATAAATTTTAAAATTACGTAGTATTTTAGAGGCTGTTGTTTATGCAAGAGGGAGATGAAGATGAAACTGGTGTTGTATGGTACCTTCACTCAATAATATGCAAGAATAGATGAATGATGCAATGTTTCATTTCAATGAAATCTAATTACCAAAGGGAGAAAGTATTTCTTTGGAAACACGAAAGCTACAAAATGTAAATTTTTTTTTTCAATGAATACAATTCCAAACAATCATAAGTAATGAAATTTCCCAATTTGTTCTCTTGTAAAAAAAATTTGAATGCAATTTTTTTTCTTATGAGTGATTACTAAAGAGAATAGATGACTCTAATTCTTCCTTTCCAAAACCAAGTTAGGGATACAATGAAGGAAGGACAAGTAATCAAATAAAGTAGATACACTCAACAAATACCCAAATAAAACTTTCAATCAAGATAAAAACGAAGATGACAAGAAAGTCTTTTGCTAGATGCAAATAAAAATAATTTTCCAATCAACAAGCAATCCAAAAAATGTAAAACAATCCAAAACTTTAAATCAAATCAAAGACTTTATAAATCAAGCAATCAGATTTAAATCCAAAGATTATGTCCTTGTTGACAAAAAGAAAGAAGTAAAAACTTGTAAAATGATGAAGAAGGGTTTTCAATCCCTGAAAACCAATCAAAAACAAGTATTAAACTCAGAAAATAGTCGGATACTAGTACCAAAAGTTCTTCCCAGCTGATCAATGAAAAATTGGGTGACAGAAGACAAAAAGACCCAATCAAATAAATTCTATAGGAAACGTCACAACCCAATAGTAAGGTACAATGCAACGATTTGAGGTTTCCGCAGGCTAGCTATGGCACAGGATGCAGAGATTCCACACTGGTCTAAACAGGTAGGCTGCGGAGATCCAAGGATCTCAAAGGCTGCATATGGGATACAGTGCGACTATTTAGGTAAACAAATAAAAATTGGAAAAAGGACAAAGAGTCTAAATGAACTTTCATATCCAGAGAGTCTAGATGGATCCCCCGCATAATCAAAGACTGGATTAAAATGAAAGGAAGTAGGATAAAGGCAAGTTGACAAAAAAAACCCGAAAACAAGTCGTATCTCCAGAGGAGTGACCAAATTTTTTATTGGATAAATTGGTAAATGTGGACATAAACTGATCTCCCTAGATCCACCTGAATCTAGAAAAAAATAAGACATGACATGACACTTTCCCTAAGCTTTAATAATTGAATTTACTATTAGACAATAGATGAATGACATACGTTTGAATATCGCTTCCTTATGTATTTTTTGTCCCTTCTCTGCTCCAGTGTTCTTGTGATATCAGATCTGTAATGAAACAAAAACCAACCAAAGTGAAAGAAACAATTGTATATTCAATGAAAATTAACACATGTGATCAAGGATTCATGTAATAAAATGAGAATGATTTGATGGGAAATAAACATGCCACTATATTATTTTAAGTAAAAGTGGAAGATACAACCAAATAGCCTTGATGTTGCAAGGTTCCCTTTTGATGGCCCTTTTCTCTAACACACACACTTGCTCCAAACTTCCATGAATAATATCCACAATAACTTGATGGACCAATGAATACCTCAAGCATCAATTGAAATAGAGTCCCTCACACAATTCTCATCCTATTCTTTCATTAATTCCTTGCTTACTTGTTTCCTTCACCTTTTCCATGAGAAACCCATTCTTATATAGGAGAAAGAGAGATGGTTAAAGAGATTAGGATGATCCCACCAAATCAGAGAAGCAAGTAGGATCCAAACCATACAGATGCCACCTCAAATTCTAGAAGATTCCCTTATAGAAACTTCGTTAACTCTGACCTTTTCTTAATCTTTCAACACCGCCACACCCTGGCTATAGGACAGCCTGTGGAAACGCCGTAAGGAATTTTCAAGATAGACTGTGGTGATCAGGAATTTCTGCACTGTATCTTATTCTTGGTTTGCAACGTCCTTTATTAAAAAGGTTTTTAGGAAGAGGAAGCCAACCACTTTTCTCATGAAGAAAGGTTCTTTTGGGAGCTTGAACACATGCTATAGAAACATCACCAGGGTGACAAAAATAATGTGTAACATCTCCCCTGCTAGAAATTTTTTTGCCACAAGCAATTTTGAAGCTGTCTCCTCTAATACCTGTTCACTCTCCCAAGTAGCATCCTCAATGGGTAAGTCCTTCCATTTGAATAAGTATTCCTTGATGCTCCTCCTCCTTAGATCCTTCTCATGAACCTCCAGTATCTCTTTTGGTATCAGTATCAATTTCCCTTCTTCATCTAAGGGTGGAAGTTCCTCAATTAGAGTGATGTGTTGGCCTATGGCTCTCTTTAATCATGACACATGGAAAACAATGTGTATTTTTCTTCCATGTGGAAGATCAAGCTCATATGCCACAACCCCTACCTTCTTGTTGATCTTGTAGGGTCCAAAGAACCGGGGTTGGAGCTTTTCTGCTCCACTTCTTTTGATGGATGCATCTCTGCATGGTTGGAGCCTCAAGTAAACCAAATCACCAACCTCAAATGTGTGCTCTACTCTGTGCCTATCTGCCTAGACCTTTTTCTCATTATGTACCCTTTGTAGGTGGTCCTTCAGTTCTCTGAGTATATCCCGACTCTACTGAATCCAATCCTGAACCATAGGAGCCTTGTTGTCACCAAAGACAATCTCTACAAAGGAGAGAGGGTCATAACTATACAAGGCTCTGAATGGTGTCATACCAATAGACATATGATGAGTGGTGTTATAGTAGTATTCTCCCAAATGAATCCACCTAACCCATTATTTTTTCTACCCTGATACATAATTTCGGAGGTACCCTTCCACCCACTTGTTGACTATTTTTGTTTGACCATTAGTTTGAGAATGGTAACTGGTGCTAGGGGTTAAGGATGTACCAACCAACCTGAATAATTCTTGCCAAAAAGTTCTCATGAATCGGCTATCCCTGTCACTCATAATGGTCTTGGGTAAACCATTTATTCTGAAATCTCCCTGAAGAACAAATCTGTGACCTGTGTTGCACTGAAGTCTATAGCAATGGAGAAGAGGTGTGAAAACTTAGTTAACCTATCCACCACTACAAAAATATAATCTTTACCCTATGCTTTGGGAAATCCTATGATGAAGTCCATACAGATGCTTTCCTATTTGTGCTCCGGGATGGGTAGAGGTTGTAATAATCCTGCTGCATGTGTGTGCTCATCCTTGTTTACCTAAAAAGTAGTGCATTCCTTGATGTGGCGCATCACATATTCCTTCAACCCTTTCCAATAAAATATTTCCCTTACCTGTCGATATGTTTTGACAAATCCTTGATGTCCTGCCATGGGTGAATCATGGCATGCTTGTAGTACCTTGACCTTAAAGGCTGACTCAGGAACCAAGAAAATTTGGCCCTTGTAGTAGATGAAGTCATCCATTATTCTAAAATGTCATCCTGTACCTTTCCATCTATTAAATGACATGAAAATTGGTTCTTTGATTATTCCACTAAGAGGCGGGCCTTCCAGTCAACTGAGATATCGATCATAGCATAAACTAATGGCCTCCTAGATAATGCATATGCCACTACATTATTCTTCCCCTTGATGAAATCAATGTCAAAATCATAATCTTGTATCTTGCTAACCCACTTTTTCTGCCTCTCATTTAAGTCCTTTTTATCCAAAAAGTACTTAAGACTATTGTGATCTGTCCTCACCATAAATTTTTCTCCTACGAAGTATTTCCTGAACTTAGCCAATATGTGCATGATGGCCAACATATATTTGTCATAGATGGTATAAATAAGCTGAGGCCCCTCATTTTTCAGCTCTCATAGACAATAAGATGTATTTTCTGCATAAGCACTGCTCCAATGCCCTCCCCAAAGGCATCACATTCCACTGTGAAGGGTTGTGCAAAATTTGGTAGAGCTAAGATTGGGCACATACTCATTACCTTTTTCATTTTTTCAAAATTCAAATGTGCCTCTGAACTCCATTTGAATGCTCCTTTCCTAGTTAAATTGGTTAAGGGTGTACAAATCCGTGAGAAACCTTTGACAAACTTCCTGTAGTAGCAACAAATCCCAATAAACCCCTTCAATTCTGTGAGGGTCTTAGGTGTGGGATAGTCAAGTATAGCTTGGATATTCTCTTGGTGTACCTGCACCCCATTTACCCCAATGATGTGTCCCAAATAGAGTACCTATGTCATTCCAAATTCACATTTGGATTCCTTTTCATACAAGGATTGACCTTCCATAATGGCCAAAATCTGTTCTACATGCTGAATATGCTCCTCCCAAGTTCTGATATAGATCAACACGTCATCAAAGAATAGTAAGAGGTACTTAATTAATTTCTTTTTGAAGACATGGTTCATGTAAGATTGAAATGTGGCTGGCGCATTGGTCAATCCAAATGGAATCACTAAGAACTCATAGTGACCGTAGTGACATCTGAAAGCAGTTTTGGGCACATCCTGCTCCCTCATCTTGATCTAATGATAGCTAGAGCATAAGTTGATCTTGGTGAAGTAAAAATTCCCATGGAGCTCATCCAATAGCTCATCAATCCTCGAAATGGGATACCTGTTCTTAATTGTCTTCTTGTTCAATTCCCTATAATCAATGCACATGCGCATGGTCCCATCCTTTTTTTTCACTAGTACCAATGAAGATGCAAAAGGACTGGAACTCGGTCTAATGTGGCCCATGTCTAGTAGTTCTTTGATAGCCTTCTCTATTTCATATTTGTATTTCTTTGTGTGTCTATAGGGAGTGGTGATGACAGGTGTTGCTCCCTCTTCAAACTCTATGATATGCTCAAACCCCCTATCTAGTGGTGCTCCTAGTGGAATGGGTCCAAATTATTTGCTATGCTTGTTAATGATCCTCTGAATATCTGGTGAATAATGAGTCTCCCCTTTCTTATCCATTTGTACTGATATTCTACATTCAAACTCATATCTTCTCTTCTGAAAATGGCCTCCATGCGCTTCGCTATAACCACCCTAGGTGTGTTTCTTGACATGCCCCTAAGAAATACCTTTTTCCCACTTTCCTCGATGAAGAAAATCTCCATGGTCTTGTAGTTGGTTGTGATTGGCCCCAACGTACTAAGCCACTAAACCCGAAGGATGATATTAGTGTCTGGAAGGTTCATCCCATAGAAGTCTTGTGCCAAATCATGTATGCCCAATGTAAGCTTCATTCCTAGAATATACCTGTCACAGAGTATAGTGCACCCTCCTGCTAACTCTACCCCAAATCCTTCAAATTCAACAGTGGGTATGTGTCTTCTTTGTAGTAGGGCTGAGTCTATGAAGTTATGTGAAGCACCCCCATCAATGAAAACCAAAACTTTCTTCCATGTAGCACCCCTCTCATCTTGAAGGTGTTGAATTTGGGTACCCCACTGATGGATTCTAATGTTACCTTCTCATCTATTGTAAGGTTGTGACTTGCTTCTTCATATTCTACGTTTTTAGTGGTGTCTACCTCTATGTTTTGAAGGTGGCTGTAACCTTCATCTTCCTCATTATCAAAAGTTACTTCAATGTAGTGTGCCTTGCCTTTGCCCACACATTTGTGGGTGGGATCCCAAGGTTCTTTGCATGTATAGAACAATTTATTCCTTCTCAGTTGCCTCATAGTGTTTTCATCCATTCCACCCCTACCTATGTCAAACCCCCTTTGGTCTCTCCCCCCTTGTTTCATGGGATGTCTTTGGTCTCTTCCTCTTGTGTTTAGAGGTTGTCTAGGTGTGAATCTAAATTTCGCTGTTGAGCCCAAATCCCTTGTCTTCCATATAAAATCCTATAGGTTGGTAGGATTGAAAGCCTTCACCCAACCCCTTAAGGGTTCCATCAACCCCTATGTGAAGAGAATCACGAGTCTCACTTGAGACACATTTTGTACCATTACTTCTATCCTCTGAAACTCATCTATATATACCTCTGGTGTTCCTATTTTCCTGATTTGGGTGAGTTCTATGAAATGTATCTCTGGATCTCCTTGGTCAAATCTATCTATAATCCTCTGTGTGAATTATGTGTAAGCCACGATATGGTTGTGGCCTAGTGTAGTTAACCCGTGGTGCCACCAGCCATGAGATTTTCCTTCCAAGTACATGGTGGAAAAGTTGATTTCATCCATTTCTCTCATTGGGTTAAGTTGTAGGCATGTGTCTAGTTTTTGCACCCAATCATGTGTAGTCATCTTGGAAGATCCATCAAAGTATGGGATTTTCATCTTACTAGATCTACACTCTAGTTCATATTTATTCCTATGATAGGGTTTGGGATTAACCCTAAATTTAATCCCACAATATTTCTCTAGTGTGATATTCCTTTGGATCCTTGTGCTCAATGAATTATACTCCCTAGCATACTGTGCGAAATTGTCCTAAATATCATTTGGGTAGTCTGGATGTCTCTGGTTATCCAAGAATGAAGGCATGTAGGGTCTATGGGTGGTCTTGATGTATGTCTGTCCCTATGGTGCTCACCCTCTATATATGTATCCCTTAGTGTGATAATGTGGGATGTGTTCCCGCTGGTGTCTATTCCCTCCATGAGATCCACTAGCCTCTCTGTTTTTATATATATATGGGCCCCTTTCCTCGATGAGTCAAATGTAATAGGACCTGGAAGATCTTATCCTGACTGAAATTTACCCTCTCCAAGGTATCCCTCAAATCACTTTGACCACTGCACACTGCCTCCTGGTTTTCTTGTAAATGGTGCACCAATGCACTCTCTGTCTGAAGTATAGATTACTATAATTCTTTTGCAAAGCTTGCTAGGACTTATGGCTCACTATCCTCACCTGAGCCTTCCATGTCTACCTCTGGTTTACCTATCTACTTCCTACGTCTGCCCATATAGATACCACAGAACTTCTGCATGAGCTAATCCCCACTGGTTGGGAGGATGAACGCTCTAATACCACTGTAATGTTCCCAAGCCAATATTTTTGCTGGGAACACTAGCTGTTCTTTGTTAACTGTTGTTTAGATGTGTGTTTGTGGGTTTTCTCTTGGAGTTGTGTTCTACAGTTTGTGTATTCAATTATCAAGCACGTGAACATAGCTCTGAAGATGCATCATACAAAAATACAAGAGATAGCAAGAAACACCAGATATGGAATCAAACAACATAGATCTGACCTTTATTTAGATAATATGAGAAATGTGATACAATAAGACTGCAGATCTGGAATACTATCAGATAGATCCTCTAGTTGGAATATGAGATGCTACAAAATTCTCAAGATATGAAGATACAAGCTTTCAAAGGCTATATAACAAGCTGAAGAACAATACAATATTAACTTCTTTCCTTCCAGGGTCAAGTCCAAATACCGCTGAAGTCATGCCCTCCTGGATAGATGTGAAGACCCAATATTTTGTCCCTGCTATTGGAATCCCTCAAATGCCACAAAACTCTGTGGAATGGTAGATCAAGGTAAGGTAAACCCCCTCCCGAAGTCTCAATCTGAAATACCAAGATATGCTCCTACAAATTTTGAAACTACAAACTAAACTACGCCCTCCTGAAGATTGCGGAGACCTAATAATTCAATCCTGTTGATGGAGACCTCCAAATACTTTGAAACTCTCAGAAATTATAGATCGGGGCAAGGTGAACCCCTTGTTGAAGTGTATGGATGATATATGAAGTGTTTCCCTTCCAAACTGAGTATATATACTTTCCAATAGCGCCCTATTTCTCTCTAACTCTTGCCAATGATTTAGAAAATTAAATGGCAAGTATAATTCTCTCAAAATGCACTAGATATGATGGTCAAGGCCCCGCAGAGAAAACCCAAGTATCCAAAAGTCCAAAATCCTTCTCAAACTCTTGGATCAAAACTTCCTTCACTCAATAGTGTGCCCCCTTGCTGAAAAACCTCAAGGTTATGT
The DNA here is from genome assembly GCA_000966675.3 of Picea glauca. NCBI lineage: Eukaryota > Viridiplantae > Streptophyta > Pinopsida > Pinales > Pinaceae > Picea > Picea glauca. The sequence continues at coordinate 176,564 of JZKD02S2094623.1, forward strand.
CTTGCTGCTACCCTGGCTGGGTGATGGTACCTGTGGCTATTGTAGAATGGTGTGGGTGGAGTATTTCATCCATGAGACCAAGATTGGAACAAGTGAGATGGGATTTTTCACCACCGAGTTTTCCTCTAGATTTTTTATTCTCAAAACCCTTAAAACTATTGTGCTCTAGAGCCCAAAAGAAAAATGCAATAATAAGCCAAAGGTTAGTGAGAGGTGTTCCCTTCCTTTCCTTTATACCTCCAATCTATTTCTCTATCGAGTTAGTTAACCCATAGGGTTAACTCTTAGCTTACCCTCATGTGTTCTATTCTTTCATTGAGTTACCTTTTCTTTTCCAAGTCAACTTAATATTATAATGTTGAGTTAAATGATGTTTTTTAGCCTAATTCTCTCCATAGTGCATGAGACTATAGTCTAGTGAGGATGACTAGACTATTGAGTCTCTCTAATCCTATTCATCAAGAGGTGGGGGAAATTACAAGTAGCTTAAGTTGTTTGTTTGCAAAATAAAAAGTCTAATTTTCAAGTTCTGTCTTGATTTCCTGAAATACAAGTAGTTTTGCTTAGTCAAATGAAAACACTTTTTAGGAATTTTTCATTTGCAAGATCTTGAAACATTGATTAGAAAATTTTAATTTTACAAAGAGTTTTACCAGCTTGGATTTAAGTTCAAAGTATCTTTTGCTTTCAAATGCTTTAAAATTCTCTTCCTTATTCATCTCTTAATAAAACCATTAGTTGCATGACCACATCCTTTGCGTAAATCAAGCCTTAAAATTAACGATTAACTTAAAATATATTAGACTTTCTATTTGTAGGGTTCACCGACTAGTTTAGGGTTTTAGGGCCTTGAATTAGCTGTGCAAAGGAAACTCTTCAAGGCCATTTAAAAGAAACATTGGATTCTGAGACATAGAGTGTATTAATTCCAACGTCATAAGAGTTAGCCGGGACCCCCCTCTAACAAAGGCGATAAACATGGGGTCACGTGAGGAAAGGTAGGGGAGACAACCCCTCCAAAGTTGACCAAATGTATTGAGGATTGTATATTGAGGGTCTTTTTTGGGAAGAATACTGATTGAATTTTCCAATGGAGCTTCGTAGACCTTGAATCCATTCAAGATCCTCAGTTTTATTTCAGACCAATAAATTTCAACACCCTTGAAGGGCTTCAGATTTGTTATCCTTCTCATTACGATCTGCCTGACTGTCAACTGTACCCACTTGGTGACTAACTACGAGTTGGAAACTTAGTTGCCTACATTTTACAGACTTACACAAGTGACTGCGGGGGTATACCATGGTACCTAGGGTGGACGTTGGATTGCGCTTTACAGAGTATACCCGGAGGGTGTTTCCGTGTTTGAGTTGCACTTGCACTGGTTAGTTTCTCTAGTGTTGATTGGTGTAACTATCCTTCCCACTAGTTAGTCGACTGGTTAATTTATATTTAGGAAATGTTTAGTGTGTGATTTGTCTTCCATGCTAGTCAAGCCTTAATATGTTAGTTGATCATTTCAAAAAGTGGAATATCAACAACTTAATCTATCACGAAGGCTTCAGGGCCCATTGTCGGTTACCTTGGATCCATCTCTACCATTGTTGAGGAAAAGACTTAATAGAAAAGGATCATTCAGAGTGACTAGTTCACAAGAAATTGTGCCTGAGCCTGATCCGAGATGATATTTCCCAGCATCGTAGGAATCTTTCATTTATGACCTCGAGACTGAGGGTTTCATACCAACAAATCCTTTGATCACCAACTTGTCGGTGCCGATCCTAATCTATATTGTCCCTCCCAAGGTGACATCTTTTGAGTGCCAGTTTGTTCAGCAAGTGAAAATGGAAGCAAATGTCGCTACTTCATCTCAGAGTTTCCATACTCCAATTACAACTACTACTAGATGGGGCATTGTACCTCCTCCCCTACCTTCACATGTTAGGACCACAACTGTCTTGACACTCATGACTTCGGGCAATGGTTCAATCCCTTTGAAGACTTCAACCACTATTTCGTTCACTCAAAATGTGACAGGCGCTCCCTTCTCATATGGGATTCCTGGATTTGACACGAATTCAATGCTTACTTACTCTACTTTACAGAACATGGGTCTGGGGGCAGGGAGCTCTAACTCTCCCTAGCAAGGATTAGCCATGGCAACAACTTCCCCTTTTAATGCTATCCATTATGGTGGGGGTCATATATCTCCTCCCTCCCCTTCGCTCGGTGGCTCGTTCCAGAAGACAATCAGACATAACACTAATTATATCTTTTTTAATGGAGGTAGTTTGGGACCTTCATCCTACACAATGCCAATGGGATCTATGTTGTTATCTTTGTTTGGTGCATTTGGGAGCAACATTTTTTCTTCGGCCTCTTTCCTGGCTAGGGGAAATCCTAGTTTTGGTCAATAGAACTCGGTGCAAGGTACCATTCCTTCACAGGGAGCAACGAATGGAGTATACTCCACAGAGAGATTTTAGAATCCTTGGTAGGGATTGTTTGCCTTGCAAGGAATGTCGATAAAGGGAAACCCTTTCCATACTTAATGGAACCTCGGGCAAGGTTCTGTACCTATGCTAGGAAGATCGACTGGGGAAATCCTCAACCAAGGTCCTTGGACCACAACACAGGTTGCAATCCCTACATAGGCTATGTCGTCCAATTTCAGGATTCAGCCAATGATGCTCAAAAGACACAATTTCATTTTGTAGGTCAAGGCCATGGTTTTTACCAAAACCATGGACAACAATCCAAATTTTGTTGGAAACCTAGTTTCAATCAAAATCCAGGACCCTCTTTTTCTGTAAATAATCCACAACTGAAACCACCCTTCCTGGATACCCTACATTTGCCAAAATTGTCAAGATTAGTGAATGATCTGATTGTCAAGATCTGTGTTGTCCCCGCATCCTGACTAAGTTTCCTTTTGATATTCTTAAATTTGACAGAAATCCTGGCGAAGATCCATGTGATCATGTGACTACCTTTCACTTGTGGTGCTCTTCAAACTCGTTGAAAGATGACTCCATTAAGTTGTGTCTTCTTCAACGCACTCTTATAGAGGGTGTTGGAAAGTGGTATATCAAGCTCGACGACTCTAGGTACTCTTACTTTAATGACCTGATGATGGTTTTCTTGAACCATTTCTAGTTAACAGTGAGATAAAATGCATGCATCGAGTTGCTGGCCAAATTCGAGAAAACAAAGGATGACCATATCTCCAATCATATCCAATAATGTCGACGAAGAAAGAGCTTGATTAAGGTCAAGGTCCCTCCTTCTTTATTTCTTAAGTGGTTCTTGAAGTATTTGGTTCCTTGCATGTCCAAAGACATAACAACGTTTGGGGTATTTTCTGAGGAAGAGGCTATTATGAGATCCCAACAACTAGAACGAGTTTACTCTTAGTCTAGCATGATTTACAAGATATTACATGATGCACCACTATCTACTCTGAATAATTCCAAACAAAAGTATGGGCCCCACACTGATTTCATAGTGGGATCAACTCAAAAAAAGTCTAGATATATATTTTCAAATTAGTTGCATCAATTGCCGATACAACAGACTGTGGCCAACCAGACTCCTAGTTTGGCTTCCCCCTCTATCCAAATATTGGATGTACATAGTGTGCAGTCAATGACTCCCAAGGCAAACCAAGATACTGAGGGAAAGAAGAAACAAAGAAACAGAAAGGGTAAAGGGGATAAAATGGCTTCTAACAATGTTGGCGGGGGAAAAACTGAGAAGAAGAGGTTGAATTATCCATGTAATCTTTTCACGGAAGACCACCCAACTCACTTATGCCCCCAGCTTGTAGAAGCCCAGAAGATACTAGCACAACAACAACCTGTTGTGTTGACAAACCCTTTTACACAAGGGAAAAATATGGCTCAAGCTTCCTCATCCGCCAGTGTGACTGGGGGTAGTCAGGGACCCTGTGCGCCTACTCCTAACAACTCGGTCGTGAACATTTACATGATGAACACTGATGCTCATTTATTCACCAGGACTTGTGACTATGGTACGTCAGAATATGTCATGAAGGGAAAGGAGGCCACCAAACCATTGAATCCTCTCCAAATTGAGAAGACGATGGGCGAGACAATGACTCGCATCCCTAAAGGTGCATTTAAGAAAGCTTCCCATAATTCAAATGTGAGGGCCACTCAAAACTACTTCTTCATGGAGGATCTCACACAAAACCCTTGCGCGATGTCTGCTCTAGAGGTTCTCCAGAGTTGTCCCTCATAGAGAAAATATTTGTTGTCTACCTTGGGAGCGACATAGACTAGTAACCCAAAAGCAATCATTTTCGATCCAATCTACCTTAAACCTCATCTTCCTCACCACATCACCTTTTAGATATTAGTTGCATACACCACGAAATATTTGACACTATTTTTTTTTCGTACAATGGTTGATGAGGGTGCCTCTACTTGCGTTATGTCGTTGGCATGTTGGAAGGCCATTAGCCAACCTAAGTTGTCTCTGTTTCCTACATTGCTTGTGGATTTTGATGGTCGGTCGTTTAGACCACAAAAAATAATTCCTTCTTTCCCCATGTAGTTAGGAGGTAAAATTGTGTGCGTGGAAGTTGAAGTGGTCGATGCACCTCTCAACTACAATATTTTTTTAGGACAAAGTTCGACTTATGCAATGCATGTAGTGGTTGACACTATTTTTTGGGTCTTTTGCTTTCTACACTAGTTGTCCTTCTCTCGTCCTGACCCTTCATCAGGGGCTTCCATGGTCCCAATGATTGATAACCCATAGCTTGACACTGTCAACTTAGGTTCTGGTTTGTTTCTGTCATTGATGGGAACCTTTGATTATCTGTTGTCTTCCAACGATGTAAAGTTTATTTGGATTTTCTCGACCAGCCAAGGGATGCAATATTTCAAGTGTCATCTTTTAAAATGAGCTTCTTTCATGACCCATGGAATTTACCTTCCCCATCATCTTTGATGGAAGGGATAAGGCACCTTAGCATGACCATGTTTTTATTCACGACTAAGGTTGCATACATCATTGTCCAGGAAGGCTCGACCAACTTTGATCCAACTCCCTCACAGGAGCTAGATCCATTTCATGAGCCTATTTGGGCTCATGAATATCTCACCGTTCAAGATCCTTTAGACTTGTTATTTCCCTCCGATGAAGTGATTCTAGAGGAAATTACTAGTCCCAACAGACCTTGGGATGATCTGCATCATAGATATTATTTTCTTCTTGAGCTTAGAAGAATCAAGGTGGGACAACTTTTTTTGACCATGAATGGAGATATCCCTTGTCATATCAATCCTCTAGCTACGCATGAAGTTTACACTGAGGGTAACATGGAAATCATTTCTACAACAATTCATATCGATATCTCTAGAACCCCTGGCATCGTGGAAAATGTTTTCGTCAGAGCAGATTGCTCCCCTGAAGAGAGTTAAATTTACACCAAGTTATTGAAGGGTTTCCGCAACATTTTTGCCTAGTATTATGAGGAGATGATAGGAATCGACCCATGAATTGTCGAACAAGAAATCATGACTTGTCCTAATGTCAAAAATGTCCGAAAAAATCTTTGTTCGATTAATCCTTGAAGAGTAGAGGCGATAAAGGAAGAAGTAGAGAAACTGCTCAAAGCTGGTTTTATCTACCCCGTACAATTGACAAAATGGGTATCAAACTTGGTTCTTGTCAACACACAACATGTCACGATTTGAGTTTGTATGGATTTTCGTGATTTGAACAAGGATTTCCTGAAATATAATTTTCCAACCCCGTTTATTGATCAGATCATCGATGAGTGTGTGGGTTGTGAACTATTTTTTGTTCATGGATGATTTTTTGGGATATAATTAGATTCAAATCAAACCTGAGGACCAACATAAAACAACTTTTATTTGTCCTTGGGGTATCTTTTCGTATCAAAAGATGCCTTTTGGCCTGAAGAATGTTGGAGCTACCTTTCAACAGGCCATGTCATTCACCTTTCATGACTTCAAACACATAGTCGATGCATACCTTGATTATCTAGCATGACGTTCTCGAAAGAGATCTGATCATCTCACCCATCTACGACTAATATTTGAGCGATGTCGCTACTATAAGATTCGATTGAATCATAATAAGTGCATTTTTTGTGTGACATCAAATTGTTTATTAGGTTTCATCGCGTTAACAATAGGGATCATGGTCGATCCTCTCAAGGTTGAGGTGATAGTTCAATTTCCTCCCCCATGCACAATACCCTAGCTTCAGATCTTATAGGGGAAAGAAAATTTTCTTTGGCGTTTTGTTATTAATTATGCTGAGATCATTAAAGAGTTCCTGCGCCTTTTGAAAAAAGGGGTCCCATTATGTTGGGATGAATATTCTCAGCACTCTTTTAAAGCGTTGAAATGTGCCCTAACAACTTCCCCTCTACTCTAGCCTTCTGATTATAACAAAGATTTCTTGTTGTATTTGGCTGTTGTGGAGTCGACCATTGGCATGGTATTGGTCCAAGAGGACGTGTTATAGGATTAATTGGTAAATGAGGACATAAATAGATCTCTCTAGATCCCACTAGAAACTAGAACAAAACATAACAGAACATGAAACTTTCCCTAAGTTCTAATTATTGAGTTTACTAATTAACAAGAGATAGACAACATACCTTTTAAATGTCTCTTCCTCTTGCCATTGTTGTCCTAGCTCCACTTCAATGCTCTTGTGATATTGAATCTGCAAGGGAACACAAACCAACTAAAGTGAAAGAAACACAATGTACTCAACAAGAATTTATGCATGTGATTAAGGAATCATAAAATGAAACAAGACTAGTTTTATGGGAAAGAAACATATTGCTATATCATATTAAATGAAAGGGGATATTACAATGAAAATCCTTGATGTCGCAAGGTCCCCTTCTGAATTCCCTTTTCTCCAACACACACACCTTTTCTCCAACTTTGAATGAAGAAGATCCACAATAACTTAATGAACTGAAATGAGGCTCTCAAGCATGATCTAATGCAAAATCCTCCATACAATTCCTAGCCTATTCAATATTAGCCTTTTCCATGAGAGGTCCCTCTTTATATAGTGTGAAAGAGAGATAGGTGAGGAGATTAGGATTATCCCACCAAATAAGAGAAGCAAGTAAGTTCCAAACCATTCAGAAGCCACCTCATCTTTCTAGAAAATCCCCTTCTAGAACTTTCGTGAAGTTTGACTTTTCCTTAGCTTTCGACATCGTCTCACCCTAGGTATAGTGCAGCCTGCGGTGAAATCGCAACCTAGATTTAGATCAAGGGGCGACGATTAGGCATTTTTGCACCCTATGTATAGTGCATCCTAGGACGACCTTCCTTAATAGGGTTTTTGAGAAGAGAAAGGCAATCACTTTCCTCATGGAGAAAGACTCTTTTTTTCTTTTCATGGGAACATGAAAACATGTTGTAAATGGATCACTAGGGTGACCAAAATAATGTGTAACCAAATTCCCCCTAAAGTATGAAGCTGGAACTTGTGACAACCAAAATACTTTGTATAATGTGTGTTACGGAAACAAGAAGCACATCGATTAGGAACCTACAAACAATCAAGCATCTTCATAATAATATACCAGTGTCTTAGGTAGGAATTCCCATACTCAGATTACAGAATTTCAAGTGAGTCATGGCCACTAAATATACACTGTGGATCCATGTCATTATGATTCGACATAACCACCAAGAATAGACTGTGGATATATGCTCTAAAGAATTCAAATTCGGACATAGCAAAGAGACATACAAAGTGGATCTATGTGTCAATATAAGTCACGAACACTCCGTCGCAACTTGGATCAAAATGATAAGATCCAGGGTCTTCTTTTTCTTCATCTCTAAGTACGAATCTAGCCATGTGATTACAGGTGCTGAATTCGAACATGGTAGAAACCACTTGATTACCGGTCATTAATGAAAACCGTTAACAAGTGCAGGGGAAATCACCATTGATGTCAATGAATCCCAAGGTACCCTAGTACAATCCAATGAATGTGAGTGAATGTGTTGAAGCTGAGCACTCAATGGAATGTTGAAAGCGAAGACACCTTCCATTAAGGAATGCAGGTTGTAAGGTACTAAATGATTTCTAAGTCTCATTCCCAGATAATGAGTTGAAGTTGACAAGAAAATACTTGTCACAGGATGGCCTTGATGTATCCCCCATCAATGACACGAAATATGTAACATATTTGAGGTACATCAGAGTATTAAGTGATTTGAAACTGACACAGGGAAGGTCGTCATGATAAAAAATGTATGACTTCAGATGGCCGACTCAGTAGAAGGCTTGTTAAGGTTAGAATTCTATTGAACATATGAATGACACGACAATGGTATTGGATACATTGACTCAAGTAGGACTCGACATATGGACATGTGGATTGTCAAATGAGAGGAAAATTGATTTTCCAACCTGGATACAATGATGAAGGGGGGTGTCATTTTCAAGAGCGACTATTACTGCCACTAACACGGATATGGAGACACATTTATTTCCCAATTTACCCCCCACCATTTCTGGTGAGTACCTCCTCATTTTAGCACAATCTTGAGGAGGATAACATATGCTTGTTGATGTAATATCATCCTTCGGATGAGTCCCTCGGAGTATGTTTAGAGAATCTTAGGAAGGAGTGGTTCTATCCCATATGGGTCTTTTAATGTTTGTTTAATGAGTCCAAAGATAGAAAACTCAGGGGTTTTTCAATTTTAGAGAGTCTGAAAAACACTTAAAGAGAACTCCACAAGGTCCTGTAAGTTAATATGATGAGACCGAAAAAGTGATAATATACCACTCATCAGATGTTTTCTTCAAATACTTTTATAAGCATGAAAAGAAAAAGGTTGCTCGACAATATTTTCATGTTTAGAGAGTCTGAAAAGAGAATAAAGGGAACTTTAGGGGGTTCATTTTTCGTATAACCTTTACGATTTCGAAAAAGTGATGAAATTATACTTGGTTACGTTCTCATTGATTTATGAGCATGAGAAAGAACAAAGACTAAGCTTATAGTTTTTCCTAAAAAACCTTAAAAGGATCTGTACATGCGACAAATGTGTAAAAACAAACCAAAAATGTGGACCCTTGTTCCAATATTTCACCTCTAGACTTTATATCTGCAAAAATCAGCCACTTGTCAAGTTGTTAGGACTTTAGGGTTTAGATGAAACATGTAAAATAATACAAAATACAAATGAAAAAGTGAAAAATCAATAAAAATGGGTAAAAACCACATTTCACTATTTCATTTGTCATTTCTTCCAAACCTTGCTCCAAACCCCCCTTTTACCTTGATTTTCAACTGTAGATTGCAGAGGGCACGACTGATCATTTGAAGAATCGTCTCCACAGAAAAGGTAATCTTGATTTCTTTTATCTTTCCATGGATTGAAATTTATTTTTCATTGGTTGAAAATAGACTTTTGGGTTAATGTTTTATCTAGGACCACCGTAGGCGGATCTATAGCCAGTCTGCGATGACACCACACTGTGCAAATGCCCAGGCCTGCGACGTGCATGTTGACAATTGAAAATGTCAACGAAGTTTCACCCACAAAGTGTTGCTAAAGCCTATTATTACTAAAGACTAAATAATACTAGTAGGTGGGACCCCCTTGAACTATTGCAAAGAAGAACTTTTTCATTTTTGATGTTGATATGATATGCAATACGCATCACATGGTTGATGAAGATATTGTTGGTATTGGTTGATGAATTGAGCTTATGAAGGGTTGATTCCTTATGTTACTACAACCTGTGCTATTCATTAATGTCATTATTGTCTCTTCTGGTCGCACCATCATAACAAACACGTTAGTGAAATTATGTGAAAGGCAAAATACTATAACAATTGCAAAGAAAAGGGAACTAATTCTACAATACCACATGCAAATAGTTTGAAGGAAATGAGAAACAATGGCAAGGGGAAGATCTAAAAATCTATCCTAGCTATACTACATGCATGAAAATACTTGATGATTATTGTTAATCCCTAGCTAGCAAGTAAATGGTTGCAAAATTGTGATTGAATTACATGTTTAATATGCATATGGTTGAAATGTTGGTGGTGCATTTTGCAAGGTGATAAAGCTAATGGTTATGCAATGGTTAATGGAATTATGTGGCCAATATACATATGGTATGTTTGGATAGATTGAACATCTGTGACTCGTTTGATAAGGTGGTGAATGTTGATGATTAGGCGAGTTTTTTTGAGTTATATGATGTGCAATGGGACATGGTGATAATGCTACTGGTTTTTAATATGGTGATGGTTTCAATCCATGTTTGTTTAACCATGTTAATGGGAATTTTTTGGCATGTACTGTTAAGTTAATGAGGTGTGGGTGGAGGCGACATGCATTTACTTCACGTCACCTTTACTCTTCCCGTTGGCCGCCACCCTAGTCCGTCTATTGTTTGATATTGCTACTGTGTTTATGCTCTGAAATATTAGTAGGGTGGAACTGCTTGGGCAAATCTCATTTTAAGGAATTCGATTAATAGGTATGTCCTTTTTTTGGCCATTCTTGACTTCACTCTAGTTATGAAGTGATTACTCGCTCAGGTGTATGGGTTTATGTTTTTCCTAATCATTGCAACTGTCTGAGTTTCGGTTTTTGAATGGAAATGGATGGTTTTTCCTGTAATGTTTTTGAGTTCGTAGAGGTTATAGGTGTTCCTGGTGATAGCTCTCTGTTACTACTACTGGTTCAGTTGGAGGGAGTTTTTTTATGTCTTGGGTGGATAGCTCCCCACGCGTGTGCATCACTTGTCTAGTCTATGGTTTTCATAGGTTTAATGGCTGAAGGCACTCTTCATCACTGTATTTTGTTCATATGGGAAATGGTTGATTTCATCACTAAAGGCCATGAAATGGGATCTCTTGTTCTTACTAGGCCTTTTCATCACCTCAGTACTATGGTTGTTTTAAGAGCCATAAGGGTTACTCCCTACATGCGTTAAGAATCACTATCCACCAGGTTGGAGCCTCGCTCCTCTGTGATATCCCTCTTATCTAACAACTTGTTATCTATCCGTGAATAATTCATGGTTCCCTCTATGTATGAACTATTGGTATCAAGGTTTTTCACCATTGAAGGAAGTTGGCTCTAGCTTCCCTGTGTTAGTCATAGTGAGAAATTTTAACTCCGTAGGTCCGAGGGTTGACATGGAACACCAACCTAGCGTGTTGGTTTTACCACTTGATTGCTGGATGGTTGTATATTGCTGACTATTTTTTAGTACAGACCCATCCAGTTGGCTATATGATAGTCATGTTGGTTTGGCATTTAGTTACTGCCTCTGTAAAACATTGGTAAACCCTGTTTGTTATCTACATGACTCAAGTTACACAGTCTCTCTCCTTATGTTTGATAACTTAGTGTTTTTTAATGGAGAGGGATGTTTCCCTAATTTGAATGGATGCATGGGTATGCATAGCTGTTATAACCCTAAAATGCACCACACAGGCTTACCTGACATCAGGCCAACTCATGCCTCTTCCTAGTCAAAGCCATGCTGAAAAAAACCTCAAAAAACCACTTAAATCAAGAAACCCGCGCCCTAACCTCTCACTGGGCGCGTTGGACCGCTTGCTGTCCTTCTACTACACGTGGGTGACCGCGGGCTAGCCCACTACAACCCGCGTTTACCTAACAAAGCAAAAAATCAGGAAAGTTTCCGCCGAGACGAAGAGCTTTTTGTCAGTTAACTGGAACTCCCAGCCATGCATGGCCGAGAGTTTGCCAAAAACCCTAGCTCCTTCTAGCCTATAAAAGGAGGGGTATGGGTACTATTCAAGAGGAAAAAATCATAGCAAAGAAACTCTGCCAAATTGCCAAGTCCGTTTTGTCCCAACCCTTTAGCCTTGCCTCAAGCTTTAGGAGAAATTCATACAAAAGCAGTTGGAGGACAAAAGAAGAGGAGGAACCCAGGATCAGGATCGAGGAACAGTGGCCGGTCTCTATAATCATTGTAAGTTGAGTCATATTGAGATTAATGAAAAAGATACTTTTCCCGTCCCAAATACATGAGTCTTATCTACGTTATTTGATTTGTGTTTTATCTCTAACCCTCTAGTAGATCAGTAGCATGCATGCGTAGTTTTGTCTTGATTGCAGGAATATTTTTGGAAGGAGAAGCAACAGCAAGGAGATAAAATCTCAACGAAGGATCTACTTCAACCGTTGATAAAAAGGTTAGTTGATTTTTCTCATGTTTTCCTGAGAAAAAGGGTTATAGGTTTAGGTAGGAGGTTAAAAGTTATTCTTGAAGGGTCATGATCTGCATGCAAGTTTAAAGACCTAGCTTGCTAGTCCGTAGGGTAGAAAAACCCCACAACAGAATTGGAAACTCCGCTGGGGATATTTTACTCTTAGGGTTTCCAGATTTGGTGAAAGATCTTTTGGGTAGTTCAAAGAAGTTCAGTCTCTGTTTCTTTGTTTATTTTTGTTTTCTGTTAGGTCAATGCTAGCAGGGAACCTGGTTATCAATACGAGTCTTCCTTGACTGATGCTTGACATTTAGTCACGAGACACACAGAGGTACATGCGGCCTGCAGAAGGCTTGCACGCTTGTGCCCGTGCCCTAACCATCTACAGCTCGCGTGTGAACTCCTGCTGTAGTGGTTTAGGTAGCGTGTAGAGCCCAGGAAGCTTAAGAGGCAGTCCCCTCTTCCCTGTCAGAAGTTTATCTTCTCAGGGGGCTTTCTAGATCCTATCTGGGTCTTGATTGGTTCATTGTCTTGTGTTTCAGTCTGTCTTATTGTGGTGTTTTTACTTACATTGGTTTTTCTTTTTACAAATCTTGCTTTTCTGTTAAAGTGATAGCATCTAAGCCTTTTAGAGACTCTAGTTGTCAATACCAGAAGCCTTTTTCAGGACTAGACTGTCTGTGTGTGATTTTATCTTAGTTTTTATATAGACTCGCGGCCTGTTTAAGGCTAGCCCGCGGGTACCCGCGCGCTGTAGAAGCTCAGCACGCGTTTACACGCGTCCTGTCTTGGTGATAGTCGCGGGCTCGATTGGCAGCTTTTTAGCTTGGGTGGGGCAGTCATCCCCTCCTGTGGTGAGAAGAGCTCCTCTCAGGGGTCTGGAGTCTGGGGCTACACAGTCAGCAGGGTAGGGAATTTCCCCCTTAGCTTGTGTTTGTTATTAGATTTTTTGATAGAAAAGACAAAAGAGAAAAAATATTTGTTTCATGGTTTTTAGGCAAGTGTTAGAATCGGTGCTATCTTGACTGCTTTTTTCTCATTTTTTGCTCTAATTCTGGTTGTGATCTGCGCTTTAAGCCAGAGTTTTCTTTTATTCTCTTGGTTTTGTTCTTGTCATCATTTTTCCTTGTTGTGTTATTTTACAACGAAATAAAAAACAATTTCCGGTTTCATTCTCTTCTTGGTTTGAGGATTGTGTTGTTGCATCAGTAGCTTGGAAAGAAGTCTGTTTTGCATAAGTTTTTGCAGTGCGTGTCAAGTATAAGTAGCTCGCAGATCTGAGTGAAAATCCTTCATATTTACTGCA
>JZKD02S2094623.1:195511-248542 GCA_000966675.3 Picea glauca
TCCGGCGGTAGTTTACCCCTTTTTCGGTCCGGACGGTCAACTGTACGAACAAAGGAGCACTCTATTGAATTTCCATTCTTTAGAAGAGTATCCTCAGGTATAATTTTATTCCTTTCTCGGGCTTGAGAGACTACATTTACGAAAAAGAAACCCCCCCAGAGTCCATATTTAAGCTCTTTTCAGACTCCCTAAAACTGAAAAGATTGCCGAGTGACCTTATTCTTTCACACTCGTTAAACGGTCCAGAAAAACATTCCTGACGGAGTCCATAGTTAAGCTTTTTTCAGACTCCTTAAAATTGAAAAAATAGCTGAGTGATCTTGTCTTTGTCACACTCGTTAAAATGGTTTTGAATTGACGTCTAGTCGGTGCTAGTTTACCCCTTTTTCGAACCGAATAGGCTATTGATGAAAAAGGTACCCCAATGGAGTTTCCTTTTATGCTTTTTCAGACTCTCTAAATATGAAAAATCACCGAGCTTCCTTTCTCTGGGCTCGTTAAACTTACATCGAAGGACGTTACCATTGTGTGTTCTGTCAACCGCACTTGCATCCTTTACCCATCAGCCTGGTAACAGTTTGCTTGTGCGTCTTAACACCTTTTGCCACTAGAGGATTTTTCTCGAGTATCATTTCCTAGAACATTAGTCTTGTCCTTGTGCCTTGATATTGTATGTTTTCTATGCTCGTTCCTCCACTCTAACGTAATATTCCTTTATTCTTTTTTTTCAAAAATATTCAAAAAAGAACAAAAAAAAATCAAATATACCCCAAAAAGAGGATGGGAAAAGTATTTCATTTATTGGCAGCATTATGAGTCTCCCTTGGATAAATCACATCTATCCGTTTGATTCGTGGAACTTTGGGATGTAGTACGACCTTAGGAAGCTTTTCTCACTATATTGAGTTGTGTCCTCCACCGTTTGGTTACTCTTCCAAACATATGGAGAGTTTGCGTTGCCTCCTGCTTCATAGACTTATGATTAACAGATATGCTTCCTAAGCCTTATTACTTGTCGTGCTATTGTCCAAGGGAAGTTTATTACTTAGCCTGATTCAGCCACTCTACAATATGTCTCTTGTCCGCATACCTGGCCATCCTGAACGTCCAATCAAGTCTTTGTTCGAAATCAATGAAGCCTTTAGTCCGATCATCAAGATTATCAAGTCCGTAACCGACGAGCCATCAAAGACCTCTGGTTAGTGCAGTCGTACACTCATATTACACTCCTACCCGAGTCGTGAATATTTTGAAGTTGTTACTCGAGCTTTGAAGTACAGCCATTAGGCCAAGACAACTTCTGAGAGATGGATACTTCCTATGTATATCTTTCTGATTTCGAGATGTAGCTCCGCTGTGTATTGTTCGCGACTACTCTTTATAGTTATTTGACATGGATATACAATGTATTTGATTGGTAGCCATGGTTCTGATTTATCCCGAGCATGGGTATGCCCACCTCGGTGAGACATTTGATATTTTTTTCAGACGACACCTCCTGATTCCTGATTCTTGGGCTCACTCATTCAACATATTAGTACAGATTTGTAAAGAATTGGTAATGTATTTCGGCCATCAGATGCTCTTCTGACCTCACACATTAGGGGGCATCTATTATAACCCTAAAATGCACCACACAGGCTTACCTGACATTAGGCCAACTCATGCCTCTTCCTAGCCAAAGCCATGCTGAATAAAACCTCAAAAAACCACTTAAATCAAGCAACCTGTGCCCTAACCTCTCACTGGGCGTGTTGGACCGCTTGCTGTCCTTCTACTGCACGTGGGTGACCACGGGCTAGCCCACTACAGCCTGCGTTTACCTAACAAAGCAAAAAATAAGGAAAGTTTCCACTGGGACAAAGAGCTTTTTGTCAGTTAACTGGAACTCCCTGCCATGTATGGCCGAGAGTTTGCCAAAAACCCTAGCTCCTTCTAGCCTATAAAAGGAGGGGTAGGGGTACTATTCAAGAGGAAAAAATCATAGCAAAGAAACTCTTCCAAATTACCAAGTCCATTTTGTCCCAACCCTTTAGCCTTGCCTCAAGCTTTAGGATAAATTCATGCAAAAGAAGTTGGAGGAAAAAAGAAGAGGAGGAGCCCAGGATCAGGATCGAGGAATGGTGGCCGGTCTCTATAATCATTGTAAGTTGATTCATATTGAGATTAATGAAAAAGATACTTTTCCCGTCCCAAATACATGAGTCTTATCTACGTTATTTGATTTGTGTTTTATCTCTAACCCTCTAGTAGATCAGTAGCATGCATGCGTAGTTTTGTCTTGATTGCAGGAATCTTTTTGGAAGGAGAAGCAACAGCAAGGAGATAAAAGCTCAATGAAGGATCTACTTCAACCGTCGATAAAAAGGTTAGTTGATTTTTCTCATGTTTGCCTGAGAAAAAGGGTTATAGGTTTGGGTAGGAGGTTAAAAGTTATTCTTGAAGGGTCATGATCTGCATGCAAGTTTAAAGCCCTAGCTTGCTAGTCCGTAGGGTAGAAAAACCCCACAACAATAGCTACCACAACTTGTTCACTTGATTGATTTTCTACAACAATGGTGAATTGTTTGGTTAATACAAAATCACTGGTAATTGCACTGTGAATCATTTGGATGATTAAATGATAATGGTTATAAGGATTTGATGTTGCTCATGCATATCACGTGTGTGCATGGTTTTTTTGAAAATGAATTAATGGGCATGGTAATTGTGTTCTTCTTTGGGCCGAATGACTATTGAGTTGGATCACTGTAAATAATTTTTCCAATGCATCCTTATATTTGTTCGACTATGTAAGCCTAGGTTTACATAGCATAGTAGATTACAATGTGATTAGATCACAACGATATTATATTTAATCGATGGATCGACATGATGGATGAGTTATTGCAATGGCTGTGTATTGTTTTTGAAATGCTGCCTCGTTGTGTTTGTTGGCTGTACACTGTGTATAACATAGATGGCTTCACACTCAGGGATACCCACATAGTTTTTGAGAATGTTTTGTTGCAATCAATCATTTGTTAAGAAATGTTGTTGATACATCGTCATGTTGAATGGATAGTCCAGTTTTAAGTCACAATGAATTGTTTTTTTTGGGTAGTGGTAGAACTACATTGCCTGGGCAAAATATCCTGTGTGTAGCTTGTGTCAAAATGGTGAATGTGGGTTGTATTTCGGTCTTGATTATTTTGGGTTACTGTCATATATGTTCAACTAATGTCATTGGATTTAAATGATGGACCCAATTGCAGTAATAGTGACTTCATTGTTAACTTGAAAATATGACTTTGGGTATAGTTGTGGATTGAAGAAATGCATGGGAAATGGTTGTTTTTGGTAGTTATAGATTGGAAATGGGTACTGTTTGTAAATTTTTATAAAATGCAGAGTGTGTGAATGAAGGGAACAAAATCTCTTGCAAATTGTATAGAATGCCCACTATTTTGTGGGACATTTGATTTTGAACAATGAACTTGTTAAATACACATAAATTATTAATTAGTCAAGTGATTGATGGTTGATGCATCTCCCTCCATAGAATATTTTTTGGATCACTTAATTAATCTCATGAAAAATAAACATCCTTTCCCTCCATTATTTCAATTTCCACTAATTACAATCCCTGTCACCTCCCATATTCATTTTTCACTCCCTATTTTGAGATTAATTACACTCAAGAGAATTTCTATGTTAAAATGGATGAAAGTGGCATTGTCTTGTGTGGATTGCAATGAGGTTTTATTGGTTTGATTTATAGTTGATTGTTGTTTTCATTGAGAAGTGACCATGCTTCTCCCCTTTCATTATATCATATTTCTTCTCAATACAAACCCCTCACATATTCTAGAACCCTGTGTCGCCCCCCTGCTCATTGATTAACAGTGAAACAATTTGTATGGGTTGGATTGCATGAGTCTGATACATTTTGAGCCAAATCTATTTCATATTTTTAAGAGTTGTCATGCATGGTTATTTTAAATACTATTTTCTAATCGATTACACATGCAGGATGAGGTTTTTTAGTCGAGGAAGCCATGGCCGAGGAAACAAAGGTAGAGGTAACTGGAACCAAGGCCCAAGAAGGCCCAGGTTCTCTATACATTTTGACATTGATTCAGAAGAGCTTAGACAAATGTTTCATGCCAGATTCTTTAATTGGATTGGGTAGGGAATTGTCCAACCTAGGCCTGAAAGGCCTCCCTTCCAAGCCCCACAAGCACTTGGGATCCCTGTACCTCCTCATGTCTCATTACAATTCAAGGTCCCTGAAAATGATGGATGGCAGGAGATTGTCCACCCGACAGTCTCCCAACATTGTGGCTGGCCCAACTTGTCTTTGCCTCCTCCTCCACCAGTTAAACCCATTGGCCAAGCTGCCCCTAATCACTTGCCAGTGAAATCCTCCCATGCTATCAAGATATTGAAGACTTAATCCCACCATGCACTTGATAAAGGAAAAGCCACTGCTGCCCCTTCCTCACCCTCTAATGACTCTGACAAATCCATGTCTTCCTGGATGCATTTGAGGGACGATTGTTTCCATGTGATCAACGAGATTAAGCCCAAAGGCTCTACACAACCTAAGGCAAATTTAGGAAAATCAAGAGGTGACAACAACAACCAAGGAAGGTTTGCATCACAGATTGGGAAATATGGATTTTGAGTTTTATGTTATCTAGTGCTTTATGACAGTTGATTTCATGGATCTTTGGACAACATGTTTATTTTGGACATATGATTATTATTTTTGAAACGATTTTAAATTTCATGAGTTGAAATTTCCAAAAGTGAATATGTTGATGGGAGGCACAAGGAGGTATGTTTTGATAACTAATGGTTATGTTATGATTGTTATGGTTGTTATGAACTAAAGGGAGTCACAAGGGGTCCCACCTACTAGTTATTATTTATTTATGAACCTTAGTATAATTATTATTTTTCCCCCTAACTAAAGTTAGTTGAGTATTTTAATTAACTTAATTAATGAATTGGTTCAACTTCTTCAACCAATTTTAATTTATTAAAAACAAAAGGAAAGGAGGAACAAGAGGGGGATAGAAGCAGAAGCATGCTAAGGTTTTCTCTTGAGTTTATGTTGAGATAGTTTATTTTTCATTGATTCATATATTCATCACAACCTAATTCTATTTTGTTATAGCAGGGTCTTATTGTAGACAACAATATTCAGGGCTAAATCAAATCATTCAAACAATTGTTTTTCAGAGGTGTTGATAAACCTTTGATAGTCTATGTAGACTTGTCTCTTTATGAATTAAATTTCATGACTGATAAAGGATATTGTGCAGAGTTGAGTGGGAAAAAATATGTGGCAAGATGATCCAACTTTTAGAGTTCAATTTTGGTTTTCTGTCAGAGGTCCTTTTGTATGTTCCATCGGGGATGTCTAAGTTTGACTTTGGTCCAAGATTTCTGTATGAGATTTTGTAAATAAAATGACTCTTTGGTGAATTGGAATGAAATAAATGATTGCTTTATGTCTCAACTATATTTATTATCATCTTGGTGTCTTTACTTCCATTCTCACATTTATTTCAACAACTATTATATTCAGAAAATTACATAAAAAGTGAATTTCCAGCAATCTTTTTGTTCATAAAAGACTAGCCTAAGCACTCATAATTAATACTTGTGAGTTAGGATGTTATTTTGTTGGCTATAAACATAGGGTGATATTCCCATATACTTTTCTTTATCCAAGTAAAGTCTGAGAATGTTTGAGTAAGATCAACTCATATCTTTTCCTCAACAGTGCGGAACCCTAAATTTTTTTAAGGATGAATTTGCCAATAAAAATTTTCCAGGGAAGAAAATTATGATGCTAATCTCCTCTTATTGTTCATATGCGGGTATTCCACGGTCAAAATGTTGGAATGGTGTGAAAGAGAGTATAAGGAGGAAGACTACTTTGTTAGGAATGACCCGAGAATGGTGATGGCCCTTCGACAGTGTGTATTATTTAAATTCTTCACGATACAGGGTATGAGGGCCCAACTGAGGCTCCTTGAGTATCTAGTTCACATGTGGGATGTGAAAGAGAAAGATTTTCATGTGGGTTCCCACACACCGTCTATAGATATTGAGGATATCTACTTCCTAACAGGACTGTCTCACCAGGTTTCATGGGTGACCCTAACAGGTAGCAGGGGAGGCGATGAGCCTATGATCCACTACATCAGTCAACATTGTGTACCAGGTACCCATAGACATAGTGGAAAGGTCGCTATCAGGGATGTCCAATACTTGCCTCTACGGACTATCCTCTATACCAACACATGCATGGCAGGGAGTGTAGCTCCTCATATGGCTCTGCAGAGCTACTTTCAGTATGCACTGGAGTGTATGGAGCCCCGAGTCTTCAACTGGTGTGAAGGGGTTCTTAAAAGTATGAAACAAAAATTGACCAAGTGTAGAAGTGGTGGGTTGAAACAGTTCGCATATGGGTAGACTTTGGTATCCTTCTTCCTAGAGAGGGTCCCAGTGTTACGCTTATAGGTAGAGTGGGGTATACCTGCCCCATAGGATTTGAGAATGAAGAGGTGGGTGGACCTCATGGCCCGACATGCAGTTGGTACTATTGTCAGGTACAACGATATCTTCTTCAACTAGTTGAGAACTCAGATGCTCATGGTTGACGATTATGCATATGCCGGGATAAAATTCTGTGGAGATCTGGACTTGGCTCTTCCTAAGGGTTCCCATTGGGGGGACATAGGTAAGAAGGAAATTTTGTTTATATGTTTTTTTTGTTATTTTTAAATATATAAATGTTTTTTATGTCGTTTATTCGATGACTAAACAAATTCTCTTTGATGATGCATATGTGGGACCATACCATCCTCTAGGTTCATCCCCTATCCAGAGGCGAGGGGAGAGAGATGCCATAGAAGGAGTGACTGCTTCCGAATTTGAGATTCTAGAACAAAATCTGGAGGGACTCACCATGAATGTACCATATGCCTCCATAGATGATATTCCTAGGCATTATCAGTGCCACACAATGGGTGTGTCTTCTTCCATCGATCGACTGCTCTGTAGAGTAGCACGGGAAGTCACATGTTATAGAGAACAACATCCTTTATGATATTATATATGAATCCATGTGCTTCACATTTTTGATATTTTGGTCTTTGGACAAAAACACTTTTTTGTAAACTTTTTATCGTTATATATATATATATATATATATATATATACATGAGGCTTCTACTGACTTACTTGTTGTATATACAAAATGTGATTGGATTTTATAAATGTCTCAAATGTCTGTCTAACACATAATTAGCCAATGCATCTGTTAATGTATTTAGACATATAGGAAAGTGTTAATATTCAATGTAATCAAAATGACGTTCCAAGAGGCGAATTCATAAATATACCCTTAACAAAGTAGGACTTCGGATAGAATAAACATTACTCAACTATAGGACTACTAACTATGAATCAAGTCATACAACAAGATGACAGATTCCAATTGAAATAATGTCGATCAATAATTCGATGATTGCACTCTATTCCACGATATTATTAGTTGCACGACCAAGGTAAACACCATATAGACTAATCAGTTCATCTGTAGGTGCATAGATTTCCAAAGTAGCAGATGCTAAGTTCTGAGTACAGTGACTAGTGCCATTAGTGAAGCCAAGGTAGGGTAGCGAAGACACTGACATATGAAAACCAAGCATAATGTAAGTTAAGCAGTTGAAGGGTGAAACCAAACAACGAAAAAGTACACAAAAGTATGATATACTAAAGTACAAACACTCATGAAAAAATGACTTAAGCATAGTACTTCTTTAATTAAATCCCATTTCTGGGTTCACTCAAAGGGATTCCATAATAATCTACTATCTCATAAGCTCTCTTCTCCAATACTCGTAAAGAAGAACTAGATCACCTTTAGAAAAAACATGTGGCTTGACATGCTTGTCATATTGGGCTTTAACACATTTATTCTGAGTTTCAATAACCAAGGCGTCATTGCGATGGGTTTCATCTAATTGCATCAAGTACAACAGATGTTCCTCTTCAACAGAGGTGTTGGGGAGAAGTTCAACGACTAGCTTCAAAGATGGTAACTAACATTCAATCGATAATATTGCTTTGATACCATACACTAACTGGAAAGGTGTGAATCCCATGACAGACTTAATAGATGTCCAATAGGCCCATAATGCTAAGAACAACATCGTGTTCCAATTTGTCTTATGAATTCCTATCATTCGTCAAACAATAGTAGTGAGAAATTTGTTGATTTCTTCAACCTGGCTATTGGCCTGTGGATAATAGGGGGTTGAGTTTTCATGGCAAAGACCCAAATTTTCAGTAAGTTTAGACATCATAAAATTTTGAAAATGACTACCGTGATTAACAACGATATCTTGAGGGACACCAAACCTAGTAATGATATGATTGAATATGAACAATGCTACAATTCTTCTGGTGTTATCGAATGTAGGCATTGCCTCGTCCCATTTAGTGAATTAATACACAACTACAATAATGTATCCATGCCCCCTGGCCGAGAGAGGGTTACATATCATGAAGTCAATGCCCCATTTAGAGAATGAACCAAGAGAAACTAGAGGGTGAAGAGGATCAGGGTGAGATCTGATCTTATGATTATAAGCTTGAAAAGTGTGGCATTTCTGGATGACATTAATGCAATCCTTAAACAACGAAGGCCAGAAATAACCAGCTCGTAAGATCTTTTAGGCAGTTTCATACCCAGACATATGACTGGCACATGCTCTAGAGTGACAATCATTCAAAGCTTTCTCAGCTTCATTGTAGGTAAGACATCGTCGAAAAATGGATTCAATACCATGATGATAAAGAGTATCATCGAGGATGATGTATTGACGAGCTTGATACAATATATGATGATGATCTGTACTAGAAATATTGGGCCGAAAATTTTGATTTTGGAGATAAATGATAATATATCTGTACCATATGTCATCAGAACTAATTAGAAAAAAGGATTCGTCAGGTAAGGAATCCTCTACCACATTTTCCATCTCAGTGGAGGGAAGGTCACATGTCAATTCGGAAAAAACCAAAGATTTCTTTGACTTAGCGCGTTCAGATTCCATGTCAAAATCCTGGAGAATAAAAATTCATTTGGATTACTTCCCCCCCAACAATTTTTGAGTAAGGATATGTTGCATGGGGTTGCAATAAAAAATAACAGTGGTCCTACGTAACAATATATAGTGACGAAATTGTTGAAGAAATTGAACAGATTCCAAGGCCAGTTTCTCCACATGTAAGTATTTGGTTTCGTTAGTCATGAGACTCCTACTCAAATAGTATATCACATGTTCATCATGTGAATCATAATCTTGGGCTAAAACTATAGCGATTGTAGAGTTCGAAGCAGCTAAATAGATGATGTAATCTCGACTATAATCAGGTGGAAACAATACTGTTGTACGGGTTAAAGCGAGTTTCAAAGCTTCAAAGGATTTGGTGGTAGTATCATGTCATATGAAATCATAACCTTTATTGACTATCTGAGTGAATCCTTTCGTTAATTCAACATAATTGGGGATGAATCATTGTAAATAGTTTGCATTCCCTTCCAAACTTTGGAGCTGGTGTAGTGTGGAAGGAGGAGGGGGATTAAGAATCGCCTCAACCTTCAAGGGGTCTACTTGAATCACATGTATAGACATGATAAAACCTATAAGTCGACTGAACTCCGCAAAAAAAACACATTTGTGTGAGTTCAAACATATGCTATAATACCGACAGCATAGGAAAATGGCCCGTAAATCTATCGGGTGATCTTGACAATGCATGGAATGTGCCAGTAGATCATCAAGATAGGGTTGTACGATGTGCTTTATATCATGGAAAGCATAAGACATATCACGATGAAAGGTCACACCAACATTATTTATACCAAAAGGGAATTTTCACTATGAAAATGTTCCCCAAGGGAAAATAAAAGAAGTCTTGTGTTGATCCACTGGTAAAATATTAATTTGATTATAGATGGAGAAACCGCCCATCAAGGAGAAGATTTCACTTCTAACATAGTCATCAACTATCAGGTCAACAAAAGGGTTCAGATAATTGTCCTTAGGACAAGATTTATTTATATCCCTATAATCTACACAGACGCGGATTGTACCTTGTTTCTTATTTACCGAAACAAGATTGGATACCAAATCGATCAAAGCCATAGGATAGACAAAGCTAGCTCTAAGAAGTTTCTCAACTTCAAGCTTGATAAAAACAACTTTACGTGGATGTAATGGGAGAAGTCTCTGCCAGACGGGTTTAACATCTGAATAAGTCTTAATCTCGTGCACAACAATATCAAGATCGATACCTTGCATTTCTTCATAACCTGAGGACAAAATGTCACATAATTCTTGAAAAATGGATTTATAAGTGTGGACCTCGTCAGTAGAACATGAGGCCCCAATATGAACATTCTCCACAAATCTAGGTTTAATCGATATGTCTAGAGGGACGGTAGGTGAAATGTTACTCAAGTTCCCTTCGTACAAAACATCATGTGTTGAATAAGGAACAAAAGAAATAACAACAATGGTCGACAGAGCCCAAATTTGTTGGTAGCTCTCTATGATATCACGTTCTAGGAAGAGAATGGAACGATGATGCCTATCATCCCATGGAGTGTCTTCCATAGACATGACTGACATGATCATCTCATCAGTAGGAAAGATCACATGTAACAGATCAAGAGATGAATTGCAGAGAGAAGGAGGGGAGGGGGTTGCTGATTTAATAGCTTGATAAGTGGATTTGACCAGACTTAAGAGCATTTGGTTACTGTAAAGAGGATGATCACCAGGGCTAGGTACTATCCATGGGTCCTATGAGTCATGGGTTTCACAAATGATGGTGGATATCATGTTGATTGAGGAAACCAAAGGAGGAGGAATATCAGGTGGTGGGATTTGAAATGTACCCATCAAAGTTGAATCTTTCAAAAGACCCACATTGATATTATCATAACCGAGAGGTGTCTTTGAGATAAAAGGTACGTTGCTAGTACAGGAATCAACATTAAAGAAGGCCAGTTGGTCAACACCGACGACCTTTCCTTGGTGTGGGAAACATAACACATGGAAAAGGGTAGACACAACTGCGTGCATGGAATCAATCCAGCTACGACCAACTAAATGGTTATAATCAAGAGGTTCATTGAAGACCACAACCTCGACATTGACCGATTTACCTTCCAACGTAATAGACAATGAGGGAAGAACACCGTAAGGTTTGAAACCTGTACCATTGAAGGCCTTAAGGGTATTGTGTGACTTGGTGAGGGTAGGAGATCCAATAACTTTCCAACAAGTAACAGACATAACGCAAGTCGAGGCTCCTTCATCAATAACGGTTCTACAACTATTCTTGTTTTCAACAACAACTTGGATCTTAAATGCTAGCTGAGGAGGGAGCCTGGGAACGTGATCCTCCAAGTCAAATATTATCAAATTGGTATCCGTGGGGTCAATTCCACTAATGGCCTTTAACAATGCCTTATGTTGTGCGGGACAAATTTGAAGGACTTCGAGAGCCAACATCGTGGAGAGTGCTTGTGCAAGGTCTTCTACATTACTGTAGTTGTGTGCGACACGTGTTGATGGGTGTTCTATATGCACTAAAAATACACTAAATAACCTTAATTAAATTTTCAACCCCGGTTAAGTAAACTTAGAGTTGTAGAAAAACATATTCCATGTTGAAGGATTGGTAGTAGTATAGTCGAAATAAGGAACTGGCTATCTAAGGGCTAATCTAGTCAAGCAAGGACTACTAATGATCAAACTCTACTAAGCAACTCAAACTATGTACCCTAAGTAACCTTTGAATGAAGGATCGATGGATAGTTCTAAGAAAGAAAATGGAAACCCTACTTAAACCAAACTAGTTCAATCATAACACTAAGAAAAAACAAACTATTCATCTAATAAGAAAATAAAAACAACAAACTACTTGTAATTAACATACTTTAATTCAATAAGCAACTATTCCATGAAAGCAAGTAAATAAACAAGCAACTACACTATCAAAGCAAGAATAGACAAGTAAGCAACTAACCTATTAAAGAAAGTCGACAACTAACTAACCTAGGATAACTTCTACAACAAGTAAACTAATTAAGATTACTCAATAAGCAACTAACTAAGCTAAGAGGCAAGTGAACTCTATTCTTAAATCAAACTTCACAACTATTTCTACTTTATGAAAGGAAATATACTTAATTGAAAGAAAGAGGAATTAACAACTAATACTTAATCTATGATAGGAAAACTACTCTTTAATCTACCAAAGAAAAATACTAACTATCCTACAACAACAAGAGAAGTATCTTCTGATTTATGAAAGCAAGGAACTATATTCTAATCTATGAAAACTCAAATATAGTGTTGATGGTTGTGTGAATGTCTTCGGTGTATTATAATATCATGATGGCACTTAATAATGAAAGATAGTTCAAGAGGGATAAACTCGATATTGAATTCAATAGAAAAGTGAAAAGTGTGAATTAAACAATCCAATGAGAACTTAGCCATTACAGAAACAACATCAATTATCTTGCATATCCATGTCATTATTACTCATGCATTAATCATCAACAGTTATAAAGAGATTATGCTATGAAAGTCAATTGCACTCTATACTACGTGAGAAAATTCATACTATACTAAATTCAATCATTAACTACAAATTGAAATCGCAACCTAAATCTAAGAAAGAAATTGCATGAAGTAAACTAAACTAGTTCTATTTAACAATTCAAATTGCAAAAAGATAAATGCTTATGAACAAAAATTAAACACTATTTCATCATATGACAATAAATAAAATAAGCAACTAAATGAAAAATTAAATAAATAAAGCTAAATGGCAACTAGATCGACAAACTAGAATTGAAAACTAAAGACTAATGACTATCCATCCACTGAAACTTTGTCAAAGAAAGCATGAATTACAAATTCTGTTTTAAAATGATGTTTTTATCATCTATTTCAACATAAAAGAAAACTTAATTTATCATATAGCTACACACATGGTTAGTATATAATCTTGCAAGATTGCTTCTACTATCTACAAAGTCAATACATATTAACAAGATCCTTCATATCAACCTGTAAAACTAAATTAAGTCGATTAAATCATAAACAACAAATTATATAACAAAGAAGTAAAATAACAATTCATGTACATTAAATCAAATAAAAAGACATCTATGCTACTCAATTTACAAGAAAACTCATAGGATAGTTACCCAGACTGCTGGTGCCCCCCCCAACAAGTTGTGGTCACTCCTGAAATGCACACCACGAACTTCAACAAAGCGATTTCACCATTAAAACTAAAAATGCAGGTTTTACATAGTCTGGCAAAACGAAAATGGAGAAAAAGAGCTAAAATTGTCTTTGGCTCTAGCACACAACTTCTTAACTATTGTCTAATCATTGAGGTGGTATTTATAATCTTTACAAACTGAGAGGTCGACCACTGGAGGGTCAATCCTCTTGTTGGCCCTTGACCAAGTTTTGGGAGATCCTTGGTCAAGTTTGACCTATTTTGGGACTTCGGCGGCCTGTTGATGGCGGAGAGAAAGAAAGAGTATAGATCACAGGATCTTAACCCCTTTTTAGGTCCTTTTTGGGATTTGGGATTATGTAACGGGTATGGGTATGTTGTCCCATGGGGTTACCCATGCTTAGGCCTATTTTGTAAAGTATAAATAGATGTCTAGGCAATGTAAGGAGAGGCACATATATATATATATCTGTGTGATATTGGGATAAGTGCTAAGTATGGATTGTGGATGCTTTGTGCATACTATGTGAGACTTACAGATCTAGGTGCAAGTAATTGTAAGAAGGCTTAGTGTTGTACCCTAAATCGAAGAAGGAGGATCTGGTAGAGTGCGCACAGATCTCCTGTCTTCTGCATAGTAGGATTTTGATGCTATGTGACTGTAAGCATCTTGACTGAAGATAATAAAGAAGAAGAGTTGGTGGATGTAGCCCCAGTGTGGGGGTGAACCATGTACATGCTGTGTTGCTATGCTTTGTGTGATGTGTTGATGTGTTTATGTCTTTACTTACTGAGTGCTTTGATATAGATGGATAGATTTGTTTATGATTTGTACTAACAATGTATATGGATGTTAGACCTGACCTATGTGAATGTGCTTAGTGCTTGAATCTGCTAGATCTAATCTATCTCTTTATGCTAAGTGCTTGGATACGTTAGATCTGAATGAATGCTGTGATGCTCTGTTTTATCTACGGAGTATATACTAAGTTGAATGTTAATGAACTGTCAGTGCTAAGTGCTCTGTTAAGTATTACAATCAAAAATTTGTGTCCCAGCTAAGTTTGCAAATACCTGAGTCCTGCAACCACCCCTGCCTCTACCTTGGGTGAGACTTCATTTGCTTCACAGGTGTTGCCAAAAGGGATGATAGTTAGGGTTTTGTTGGTGCGCTGTTGTAGCATTGAACCCTGAGTTTTCTCATGTGCCAACACCTCTTCTAAAAATAGTAAATTGCATTTAAGATGCCCTAACCACCAAAATGAGGCAAGCCAATAATCACCTAACATAACAACCCAAATAGAGAAGAGTTCAGTAGTTGGAGGGCACGAGCATCAGAAAAAACCATGTCTCTGATTCGCCCATCACTGGCCACCAATACCATAACTGCCAAATCGCCCATTGTTTTTATTTAGGATGGAGTGCCGAATGGAGTACCAGACTGATTGTCAGAAGCAAAAACAAGCTTCGATTTTTCCTCGTGACACCAAAAAATGTGAATTAGATTCCTAGAAACATAAAAACATACTGAATTACACTCAAGATCATCATAAAACATGATTTATGCATACCTGGTGTGGATCATAGCGTTTTGACACAAAATCTCTTCAAAAACTTATTCAAAACATGAAAATGCATATACACATTCAGAAAAAAGGATCTAATTAATGTCATAAAATCAGTCATATCACGTGCCCAACATTACCCCCACACCTAAGATTTTGTAGGTCCCACTGCAAACAAAAATAAATTTCCCTTCATGACTAAACTTGTGAAGGAGGGGGTGGATTAGCTTTAGAAGCTTCTCCCACTTGCCAGGGGATTTTTGTGATGTTTTAATTGCATCCAGAGATTATTATTGGTGGTATTCATATCATCAACCAAACGCTGTAGAGATTTCATCTTGGCTTGTAGGACAACATTATTAGGGCGTAAATGACAACTTAGTGTTTCATGCTCTCTAAGTTTGAACTGGAGGGTTTGGAGTTTTTGGAGGCTGATGATGACATGTGAGGAAGCCTTGATATGCATATTATTCCCTTTATTTTTTAAACCATTCAAAACAACAATTTTACCTCTGCAAAATTAGTTCCAAAAAAGACTTCCTAGAAGCGCAACAATTCTGGCCTAGCGAACTTGTGAAAAATAGGTATCAAAGTGACACCTGTAACTACAAGACAGTAATTCCTGTGTAAAAAATGAGAGATGGTTTAATTTTTGAATATGTCCTTGATAAAAACCTCCCTTTGTTTTCAAAACTTCACTTCCAGTTGTTAGGAAAACATGAAAAGACAACATGACTAAAACAAGAAAACATAGTATTTTATTTTCTAAAAAACTATGCCTCTAAGAGAATTGAATATATCCCAAACAATAACGTATATTCAAAAACTAAGAGAGGTTATTATGTTTTGGTATGTCATGAACATAAACCTTCTCCAGGTTTCAAAATTAATTTCCCATTTGTTCATAATCCAAGCTTGAAGTTGGTTGCTGAAAACTTGTAGAAGCACAACGTGCTCTTAGCAGAAGTGCAACATGGTCTTTGAGAGGGATTTTGGAGGCCTTCCGGGAGGATTTTTTGTTTGAAAGTGGTATTTTTGGAACTTTTATGATGTCGTCTACAAAATGGAACCATAAATCACTTCCAATGCCTTCTCCAAACCTATGAAAAATGGACTTGAAGTCAAGCTATCCAAATGTGCAAAAATCCTCCTATAGCAAATGTATTTGGGGGATTTATCTCAAATAATAACACTTGTGCATAAAATAAAGGAGGTTTTTGTTTGTTGGTATGTTATTGACAAAAATCACTTTCACTTTTGTCAAATTTATCTTCCTTAATTCAGAAACCAATTTTAAAGTAGAAATTTGACCAAGACAATCGTTTGAAAATTTATGACAAGGAATGATGACATGACCATGATGAAAATTTATGACCTTGGATGAGTGGAGGGAGTAGTAAGAACACCTAGACACAACAATGACCATTTTACAACCAAGATATGTCAAATTTTATTTGAGAATTTTATTATGAAAATATACTATTTTGACCTAATAACCCTATCAATCACATGAAAGAGCGAATTTGATGACTGGTGACTGATAGAATTGACAGATACTAAAAAAAGGCTTGGTTTGTACTGGTAGGCATGGTGAACACGAGAATTTTTATTTCCTTTCATCTATCTATAACAATTCAAACAACTATTACTCTTTTCATGAGCTTGTAATACAAATGACAGTAAGTATTTAACAGTTGTTATCACTCTGTATTTGTCACAAAGAGTAGTTAAGTATAAAATGTCTTCTATAGAATAAACATAAAAATGCACATAAATCTTATAACACACACAATTATATTAGAAAAATATAATTTAGCATACCAATACAAACAACTGCTGATATAATATCCCAAGACATTGTAAAAAGATAGTATGCCTGAATTTTGATAGGAATCCTACTTCTCTTCTCATGGGTTTTCTATACAAATGGGCAGTGCTTATCATTTTTTTTTAGCTCAGGAAACTCCCCCTAGACTGAAGATATGGAACATCCTCATGCCATGAATTAGAAATAGGTCTTTACTGTTTTTAGAGGGGGGTTAGCAATATGCTTCTTGGTCTTCTTGCCCGATGAGGCTACAGGGGTATCAACAAGTTTCTTGGAATTTTGGTCCAGTAAAGGAATAACTTGAGCATGATGGTTTGGGTGGAGTAACAGTCCCTAGATCAAGAGTCATCTTACTAGTATTGATTGTAATATAAGGGTTTTCAAATTGGTAAATGAATTCATCCCACGTTTTCCCAAATTCGGCTAAGACAAGTAGTTTGATAAGGCCATGGTGAAATAAGTTGTTATGGGGATTAGTTACATTCTTCCTTACTTGGGAAGACATCTTCTCAAGACTCTTTAAGAAGTAAAAGGGAAAATTCAATGTCTTATTGAACTAAAAGTGAGCTAATAATCGAAAGTCACAGTATTTAAAGACACAATATCTACCTTCACATGTAATCATTCTGGTGATGACTATGAGAGGGTTGATTAGCTCATGTTTTATCCACTCCTTGGAGTATCCCTTAGCTCCAGAGGTGTTCTAAAATTTGGTTTTGTAAACCCTGTTATAGCTTGCTCTTGGAAACTAATGGTGTTTAAACCAACGGTCTCCAACTCTTGGGAGCTTTGTGGCTGAGGAAATTGATTCCTCAGAGACCACGAATACAGTGAATAGGAGTAGAGGCAGGCTAAGAGTGTTCCATTATAATTTTTTTTCCCATCGTGCTCACACAATTCGTTCCTCTATCTCGCATTCTATAAGGAATGTAACCATAACTCCGTAATGAACAATTTGTAACAAAAATAAACCAGTTAAGTGGTCTGTTAAGGAAATGTACAATAGTTTATAACACACAGGGAATTAGCATTTCAAAAATAAAATAACTGTTGATATAATAACATGTATTATGAAAACAACAAACATAAATTTTTACAAATTTTTACTTCTTCTAGGCAATGTTATCATTAGTCAACTCATGAACCCCTCCCCCACACCTAAGTATTTTGACACCTCACAATAAAAAATATTGGAAATCAGTCAGTTCTCCCAATAGCCGAAGATTTACAGCTTGTTAAGTGTAGAGATAAATTTCACAGATTGGTTTGATGAGATGGTTAAAATATGGCCCCACCTATAGGATAATAGATCCTATATATAGATAAGAAGAGGTAGGCAAGAGAGTTTCAAGATAGTCTCGGAGTTAGTTCCCAATGGCAAGTTTATGGAGGTCATTAACCTTAGCTTAACCATACATACTTCATGTCATCTTTTTCTACAAGTAATGTCGCACATCAGGACAAGTTTAAATTTATTATTCATTTTTTGTCAGATTATCATCCTCACTAGGTAGAATGCCTCGCTACCAACAAGCTTGCTCAATACTCTAGCGGGTTTACCTAGTAATACCACAGGTCGGTACCCACTTCCAGAAGACCTATTCAGTATCCTGGTGGGTTATCCTCTTACACCCTTAGAGACTGGCCTTCCATCTTTTAAGATTTTAGTATAAGATTGCTTTATGCAAGAACATGGGGGGACAACTTTGAAAACAACTTTTTCTTTCTTTTTTTAATTGGGATGGTATTTATGTTAGAGGATGAATTTATGTTATATTCCTTAGCGATTGTCTGGATATAATGGGCACTTAAGAAGATGTGACCTATCTAAAGATATGATATAATCAAGCTATTTAGTGTGTAGTGGATGGTACCATTGAGAAAGAACAAAAGGTATCTTTAGGCTCAACTCACTTCATTCTTTTGTAAGTTATTGTGATGTTTCCATGACTAACTGCTAATCAAACCTCCTTGTTACTCTTTAATAAAGATACTTTACTTACTTACTTAGGTTTCTTGGGGAAACTGTATGAGATACCTCTAATCTTGATGGTTATGGTATCACTTCCTTATACAATGGTGAAGATTTTCAAGAGAAACTTCTTCTTAAGATGCCTTGAGAAAAAGAAGATGAAAATCTTTTGCAAAATCATGGCTAAATACAACGAGTCATTATTCATTTGATGCTTAGCAGACAACAAAGTTCAAGTATAACAATGTTTTGAAGAAAAAATCTTATCTTATATCTCCTTGGAACTGTCTACCCTTGGTGATATAAATACCTACAGAGATCTCTAAAACTGTTTGCAAAAACCACATTCTAAAATATAATAAACTAATGATATCAATGAGATCAAGTCATAGGAACATGTATCTCATAGTTCTCTTATTAAAAGAAAATGTAAAATGAGGCTACATTAGACTTTAAGCTAAACTAACAACATGCAACTTTTATTTACTATCCTACCCTACCTAAAAAGAAAGGGAAAATCTTTATTCAAGTGTAAGAACTCTTCCAATATAACCATGTACGGAGCAAGATAAGAAACATACTCATATCCATATATGAAAAAGTTACCACAATGATTACCTAGATATGAAGAACAAACCAACCTACTTGTTTTGGAATCAGAAGGTTTTGAAGAAGAGAATAGTATTGTGGCCTGATGACCTCTTGAAACCAAATTTCAATGTAATCTTAATGTTCATCAACAATAATTTCTATGCTTTCCTTCATTATACTATGCAGATACTCTTCTTCTAGATGATTTATTTTTGAAGTACATAAAGGATATGCTGAGATGGATGTTGAGAACTCCTCAATCTCAGGTCTTAATGATTTCTCGCCACTGGATGTAGTCCATAATTTTTCATCTTCCTTTTCATTTTGGAAAGGAAAATCATTTTGTAGCTCATAGGACCTTGATTCTTCTAATATTTTTGGAGAGGTATTCAATTTCTTGGCTATTGTCAATATTTTTTATTCCTGAGAAGAAGAGATCCCAGTTGCTGCTAGGATTTGAGAGAGTTCTTCCAAACTAATGGTCACCTTCGAATTCATTGTCCTGGTGGTAAGAAAACAAAGGTTGTGTTGGTTGGTTCTGCAGAGGGATCGATTGGGCTTGCCTCATGTCCCACTATTACTGATGCTTCAATTTTCTATTCTATAGTGCTCCCTGTCTTAATCTCTTCAGAGACTACTTTAGCTCTTTGGGTTGAGCTAGCTCCTGTTGTTCGGTATCAGTTTGCAAAGTTTATGAGTGGAACATTCATTCCCCCAAAAATGTCAAAAGGAACCTTGGTTGAAAGGTTTGATTTAGATTTAATGTATATACCTTTTGGGTCTCTAGGTCTATTCATGAAAGTAAACAAAAACAAAAAGAAAAACTACCATTGGGTTTGGGGGAGCCTGCAATAGTAGATGTGTAGGTTCTTACCTCTCATCTTAAAGTTCCCCTGCCACCAATCTAATGCTAAGATTTGAAAATGATCTAATTCATAACTATTTCCTACCTTGAGACAACTCCTTGACAACGATGCCTAAAATGATGGGTGTTCTATATGCATTAAAAACACACTAAAAACCCTCAATTAAATTGTCAACCCAGGGTAAGTAAACTTAGATATGTAGAAAAATATATGACAAGGTAGAAGGATTGGTAGTAGTATAGTTTAAATAAGGAAGTGACTATCTAAGAGCTAATCTACTCAAACAAGGACTACTAATGATCAAACTCTACTAAGCAACTCAAACTATGTACCCTAAGTAACCTTTGAATGAAGGATCGATGGATAGTTCTAAGAAAGCAAATGGAAACCCTACTTAAAGCAATCTAGTTCATTCATAACAATAAGCAAAATCAAACTATTCATCTAATAAGAAAATAGCAACAACAAACTACTTGTAATTAACCTACTTAAATTCAATAAGCAACTATCTTGTGAAAGCAAGTAAATAAACAAGCAACTACACTATCAAAGAAAGAATAAACAAGTAAGCAACTAACCTATTAAAGAAAGTAGACAAATAACTAACCTAGGATAACTTCTACAGCAAGTAAACTAATTAAGATTACTCAATAAGCAACTAACTAAGCTAAGAGGCAAGTGAACTCTATTCTTAAATCAAAATTCACAACTATTTCTACTATATGAAAGGAAACATACTTAATTGAAAGCAAGAGGAATTAACAACTAATATTTAATCTATGATAGACAAACTACTCTTTAATCTACCAAAGAAAAAGACTAACTATCCTACAACAACAAGAGAACTATCTTATGATCTATGAAAGCATGGAACTATCTTCTAATCTATGAAAACTCAAATATAGTGCTGATGGTTGTGTGAATGTCTTTGGTGTCTTATAATATCACGATGGCACTTAATAATGAAAGATAATTCAAGAGGGATAAACTCGATATTGACTTCAATATAAAAGTGAAAAGTGTGAATTAGGCAATCCAATGAGAACTTAGCCATTACAGAAACAACATCAATTATCTTGCATATCCATGTGATTATTACTCATGCATTAATCATCAATAGTTATAAAGAGATTATGCTATCAAATTCAATTGCACTCTATACTACATAAGCAAATTCATAATATACTAAATTCAATCATTAACTACAAATTGAAATTGCAACCTAAATCTAAGAAAGAAATTGCATGAAGTAAACTAAACTAGTTCTATTTGACAATTCAAATTGCAAAAAGATAAATGCTTATGAACAAAAAATAAACACTATTACAGCATATGACAAGAAAGAAAATAAACAACTAAGTGATAAATTAAATAAATAAATCTAAATGGCAACTAGATCGGAAAACTATAATTGAAAACTAAAGACTAATGACTATCCATCCACCGAAAATCTATCAAAGAAAGCATGAATTAAAAATTCTGTTTTGAAACTCTGTTTTTATCATCTATTTCAGCATAAAAGAAAACTTAATTTGTCATCTAGAGACACACACGGTTAGTATCTAAGATTGCAATATTTCTTATACTATCTACAAAGTCAATGCATATTAACAAGATCCTTCATATCAACCTTCAAAACTAAATTAAGTCGATTAAATCATAAACAACAAATTATATAACAAAGAAGTAAAATAACAATTCATGTACAGAAAATAAAATAAAAAGACATATATGCTACTCAATTTACAAGAAAAATCATAGGATAGTTACCCTGACTACTGGTGGGCCCCCCAACAGGTCGTGGTCACTCCTCAAATGCACACCACGAACTTCAACAAAGCGATTTCACCATTAAATCTAAAAACACAGGTTTTACACAGTCTACCAAAATGAAAATGGAAAAATAGAGCTAAAATTGTCTTTGGCTCTAGCACACAAATTCTTAACTATTGTCTAAACACTGAGGTGGTATTTATAAGCTTTACAACTGAGAGGTCAACTACAGGAGCGTCGATCCTCTTCTAAAAATAGTAAATTGCATTTAAAATGCCTTAACTGCCGAAATGAGGCA
The DNA here is from genome assembly GCA_000966675.3 of Picea glauca. Classification (NCBI taxonomy): domain Eukaryota; kingdom Viridiplantae; phylum Streptophyta; class Pinopsida; order Pinales; family Pinaceae; genus Picea; species Picea glauca. The sequence goes on from JZKD02S2094623.1 coordinate 217,743, forward strand.
AGCCAATAATCGCCCAACATAACAACCCAAATGGATTTGTCAAGAGTTTAGTAAATGGAGGGCATGAACACGAGAAAAACCCATGTCTCTGATTCGCCTGTCACTGGCCGCCAATACCATAATTTCTAAATCATCCATCGTTTTTGTGCAGGACGGAGTGCCGGATGGAGTACTAGACTAAGTGCCAGATGGAGTACTAGATTGAGTGCCAGAAGCAAAAACAATCTGCGATTTTTCCCTCTGACACCAAAAAATGTGAATTAGATTCCTGGAAATATAAAAACATACTGAATTACACTCAAGATCATCATAAAACATGAGCTATGCATACATGGTCTGGATCATAGTGTTTTGATACAAAATCTCTTCAAAACATGAAAACATATATACACATTCGGAAAAAAGGATCTAATTAATGTCATAAAATCAGTCATGTCACAGGCTGAACACGTGCGTGAGGGTTAAATGTTGAATTTAAAACAATGCACTTTGGAGGAGGGCGAAGAACTGTATTGAGACCCGGTCTTTTGAGATGAAGAGGACCGTTTGGAGGTGAAGTGGAGGGAGGAGGTTGAACCAATGAAGGTGGTAAATCATCAACTTTCTCCTTCGACAAAGAATAATCTTTGGCCCGAGTTGTGACTGCAATTTTTTTCTTTTTAGAGTCACTAGTACACATAAGGACATAGGATGTGGTAGAAGGAGAATCTTGGTCATGACTGACCAATTGGGCCTACTGCTAAGAAGGGAAAGGTTGTGACAAAATGACAGGTGTAGGAGGCTTCCCGGTCCCTTGGATGAACTTAGTAACCTTGATACGTCATGGAAAGTCTTTCGTGTAATGATCGTCACCACAAATGAGGCAAGGATATCGAGGTTTGCGCTTATCCTTATCATCAATAGGTCATGTTTTGGGATTTTTAGTTTGTTGATTATTATTTTTGTATTCCTTGTTCTTACCCTTCACTTTCTTTTTATTTTGGTTTTTTCTGGTAGGTGTGAATTGGACCAAATTAACTTCAGAAATCTTACCGGAGGAAGGAGTAAGAGCAGGAGTATTTTGTACATTAGAATTATTAGATTTAGGATTGGTGTGGATTGGGTCTTAGCATGGAAGGTGACAATCACACCATCAACAACATGAGAAGCTACTAGATGTGTCAGGGTAGGATCATCAGGGATTAAGATGTAAAGTGTGCTCGTTTGCGAATAAATGAGATCTAGATACTAAGCATGACTAATTTCCTTCTCTTCGGTGACAACACCACCCATGGAAACATCACGAGCAATAGGACCAATGAGTGATTTGGTAAACCACTCAGCCAACAGTTGATCAGGAAGGGGAACTTTGATTAAACGTCTTCTCCTCCTCCACTCATGGATGTGATTAGAAATATGAGTGGAAGAAGATTTCTTAAAAGAACTCAAAATTTTAGTTCCTGTCTCATAACGAATATGCAATTGCTAATGCGTTAGAAACACCATGGCTAGGGTATTAAAGTCATTAAAAAATCCTCACTGTAACTCAATGTACCATTTATTGCCAAACTCATGAGAGTCCATTGGAAAAGTCACAATCTAATGGATTCGTCCATCAATGAGTTGGACGAACACCAAATATGGAAAGTCATAACATGATTATTCGAGTCCTCTCCCGATTGACCATCAAACTTAGGAATGTCAGACGATAGTTTGGTTGGGATGACAGGCCAATAAGGAGAGTGTAAAATAGGATCATTCAAGATCCTAGACAAAACCGGTAAATCCAAGGTGGCCAGAAAAGGCAACTGTTTATTCACTTGTGGAAACTGGTAGTTTAGGGGAGGAAGTCCCATAGGTATACCAGTGGGACCGTAAGAAGTCTGAAAATAATAGACAATCTTGATAGCTTCGGTTGTGGAGGGTTTTGGGGCAAATAGCCAACATGGTTGGGTTGATTAGGTACATTCCCTTGGAAAGCAATGTTAGATTGAAAATTCGGACCCCAAGTAGGATTCATGGAACCTGGGTATGGTTGACCGAAATTTGGAAGAACAAAGGAATTAACTTGAGGATGTTTCCCGCCAACTGGTTGTTGATTCCCTTGGAAAGGAATATTCCAAGGTTGAAATGGTAACACATGTACATTTTTTCCATAAACTACATTATGGAATCCAACTTGAGGTTGCCATCCACGTTGAGGTTTTCCCCTAATCTGAGGTTTCCCCCCAACTTGAGGTTGTCCCCCAATCTAAGGTTGTCCCCTAACTTGAGGTTGGCCTCTAATGGGAATCTGAAAGCCAGAAGAGATAGAATGACTGGTTCCTCCAACTGGATTGAAGCCACTAGCACCATAACGATTAGTTCCTCCAATCAAAGGTGGAGGAGGGAAGTAAGGCCCTCTAGGGAGAACTTGGGAAGGTGTAGAAACAAACTGGTTGGCAACATTATACCCAAGAGGAATAAAATGTTTTGACCCTCCGAATGGATTCTGGGTAGGAATAGAAATGGAAGTGTTCAAAGCATTATACCCAGGGGGTAGTGATGGATTCGGTCTAAGAGGAAGTGGTGTTCTAATAGGATCTTGAGTGATAGAAGCATTTTCGGTAGAAACAGTCGTAGCATGTGGGACCCTAGTAGAATGGGCCATCTGGAGAGGAAGAATTGAGTGAGAACCAAGCAACAACTGGTCTGAAACTGTGGTGACACTACTGGTATTTCCAATAAATTGGTCTAAAGGTATCATATAGGTAACATACGTCTCAGGAATTTACGATGCCATAGGTTGGTCAAGACTCGACCCTAGGTTGCCATAAAGATCACACACTGTGATGGGGGCAGAACCAGGATTACAAATTCTAGTAGTGTGAGATGAGGTTCTAAATGAATCACTTTGAAAAAGTGGACTTCTACTCTAGATTCTGCGTTTGGCCCAGTTGGTAGTCCAGTGTTATCAATAATAACAAGTTCTCCTGATGAATTCATCTGGAGAAAACGTGTGTCTTGTCTAATATTCAATAATAGATTTGGGGGAAGTCTAAATGCATCTAAAGAATCCAAAACAATTCAAAATCCCTCTAAAAAGTGTGAATTTCCAACTTGTGAATCTAATTCGTTATTGACAACTCCCTCATGAGAGATTTTTGGTGAATTGGGAGGCAAAGGAAGGTGACCTTCCAAATTCTTATGAGGTAATCCTTGTATCCTACATGAACGATGAAGGCCAATGTTGGCAAAACCAAGTCAAGAACAAAAATTTCTATGGCCAACTAAGGAAACAAACAACAATCACTAATAAAATCTAGAAATCAAACCAAGAAAACAAACCTTCTTATTTCGAAGTCACTAGTTGGTGATGAAATCCAATGTTGTGAAGTCAAGACTAGAAGGGGCTAGGATAAAGCTGGTGGAAAAGTTACGTTGATGACCTTCTTAACAAAATTACACCCTGGTGCAAGTTCTCACACATAATCGTGGGTATACCCTCCAAGGAGCCCGAGTGAGTTTGGCCAACGTCGGTTCTAGGTACCGTGAAGACTTGCCCCTCCACAATCACCTCATGTAAGAACCTAAATATATAGGTTACTAAGGTTACTAATTACAACAATGATTCTTGGGGAAATAGTCGACAGTCCGATCCACGTGCAAAGGTAGGGTATCTAGCCCGAAATCAACTCGAAAGGCTCCCACACATAATCGTGGGTTTACCCTCAAGTGACCCCAAATAATATGCGCAACCTCTACACCAAGACCAAAAAGGCAGGGTGAGTAACTCTACCAGTCTTAATGCAAACTCATGTTTGACCCTTGTGTGAGAAGGGCTTCCCACGACAAAATGTAGCAATTGGATTTGAACTCCATCTATAACAAGATACTACTATGTGTTTTGATGCTTTGGAGAGCGTGCCTTAAAAAATATTCCAAAGCGCTATCCTAGCTAATGTTGGTGAAGACAATTTCTAGAAAATAAAAGTTACTAATCAATTTTAAATTACGTTGTAGTTTAAAAGCTCTTGTTTACTCAAAAGGGAGATGGAGACGAAATTGATGAAGTTTTGACCTTGACCCAATAAAATGCAAGAAGAGATGAATATGCAATATTTCAATTCAATGAACTCTAATTCCAGTAGGGATAAGGTACTTTTATTGAATTACAAATTCTATGGAATACAATTTCTCTTTTCTTGAGTGAACGCAATTCCAAATAACCAAAGACTACAAAAATTTCCAATATTCTCCTTAATTTTTTTTTTCGAATGCAAATATCTTCTTATGAAAGATTATTAAAAAGAATAAATGATTTCAGTTCTTCCTTTCCCAAATCAAATCAGAGATTTACAGACGAAAGGAAAGTGTAATCGAAGAAAATCAACACATTCAACACAATTCCCAAATCAAACTCATAATGTAGACAAAATTGAAATGATCAAAGAGCTTCCTGTCAAATGCAAACAAAAAATATTTCTTAATCATTAAAAAATCTGGAAAGAAAAATCAATTCAAAAGCACAAATAAATCAGAGACCCTTTGTCAAACAAGAACTCAGATCAATATCCAGAGATTATATCCTCGTGACAGAGATCAAAAGTAAAAAACTTGGAAAATTTATAAAGAAAGACTTTCAATCACTAAAAACCAATCAAAAGAAAGCTTTAAACTCACAAATAAATCAAACATTGGTATCAGAAGTCCCGCCCCTAGAAACTAAGGCAAAAATGGGTGACAAAATAAAAATTGACTCACTCCAACAAATCCTACAGGAGTCGTCACAGGTTGACAATAGGGCACAATGCGACGACCTGAGGTCATCGCGGGGTACCAATAGGACACAGTGCGACGATGCCACATTGGATTACACAAGCAAGGTGTGACGTTAGAGGGTATTCACAGGATGACTATATAATGCAGTGTGACGATCTCTATAATTAAGGAAAACATGGGAGAAATGTAAAAAATCTAACTGAAATTTTAGACCCAGGGAGTCCAGATGGATCACCCACAGAATCAGAGAATGAATTCAATCAAAAGAAGGCAGGCTAAAAGAAAATGGAAAGAAAAAAAGCAAAAGAGTGTCGTATTCCTAGTATGGTTTCCAATTTTGTTATAGGATTAATCGGTAAATGCGGATATAAACAGATCTCCCTAGATCCCACTGGAAACTAGAACAAAAAAAAATAGAACATGAAACTTTCCCTAAGTTCTAATTATTGAGTTTACTTATTAACAAGAGATAGACAACATACCTTTTAAATGTTGCTTCCTCTTGCCATTGTCTTCCTAGCTCCACTTTAATTCTCTTTTGATATTAAATCTACAAGGGAACAAAAACCAACTAAAGTGAAAGCAACACAATGTACTCAAGAAGAATTTATGCATGTGATCAAGGAATCATACAATAAAACAATAATAGTTTTATGGGAAAGAAGCATATTGATGTATCATATTAAATGAAAGTGGAGATTACAACCAAAATCCTTGATGTCACAAGGTCCCCTTCTAATGTCCCTTTTATCCAACACACACACCTTTGCTCCAACCTTGAATGAAGAAGATCCACAATAACTTGATGAATTGAAATGAGGCTCTCAAGCATGATCTAATTGATAATTCTCCATACAATTCCTAGCCTATTCAATATTAGCCTTTTCATGCTTAGCGTTTTCCATGAGAGGTCCCTCTTTATATAGTGTGAAAGAGAGATAGGTGAGGATATTAGGATGATCCCATCAAATCATAGAAGTGAGTAAGATCCAAACCATTCGGAAACCATCTCATATTTCTAGAAGATCCCCTTCTAGAACTTTCATGAAGTTTGAATTTTCCTTAGCTTTTGACATCATCACACCCTAGGTATAGTGCAGCCTGTGACGACGTCACAACCCAACTTTAGAGTAGGGGGCAATGATTAGGCATCGTAGCACCCTATGTATAGTGCAGCCTGCGATGACCTTCCTTAATAGGGTTTTTGAGAAGAGAAATCCAATCACTTTCCTCATGGAGAAAGAATATTTTTATCTTTTCATGGGAACATGAACACATGTTGTCAATGGATCACTGGGGTGACCAAAATAATGTGTAATAGGATGACATGCTGGAAGATAAAATTATCTATTATCTTAGTCGAGGCCTGGTTGGACCGGAGCTCAATTACTGTAATGTTGAAAAAATTTCTTTGGCAGTTGTTCACATTGGCAGTGGAGCTACTGTTCAACACTTTACCACTTGAGGAAGGCCTCTTATATCTCAAGAAGCTCAATAAGCAATGTCATGATGTAGCTTTGGAAAACAAGGATCATAAGAAATGAGTCAAGTGTTAGTACTATCGGTCTGTTCTCCCTCGGATTTTCTCTGAAGGTGATCTTGTCCTGGTATATGACCATAAAAAAGAGTCCCTTGGGGTAGGCAAGTTCAGACCCATGTGGTTCAGACCTTTCATTATGAAAGAGGTCTTAGAAAAGGTACTTAGCATATAGTTTATTTTGAGGGAAATTCTTTAGCGAAGCCTAGAAATGGGATCTACCTTAAGAAGTACTACTCTTAGGTTGGTCACCTGGGTGATTTCTTGTATATATGTATATCCTTTTATACATTTTTGTATTTTTTGTCTTGTGGACATGTAGTTACTTATGTCTTCTTTTTCAATGTGGCAAATGTCAAGTGAATCAAACATTTACTTTGGGTTCGCATACGGCACTAACCGACACACTTGGAGGCTTTCTTCTGCAGCTTCGGTGATTCTCACACCTGGAGGTCAATTTCTATCTTCTGGAGGTATTTTCTAGGTGACACAACCAATAATATTTCCGAATACATTGAACTGATATAATTGTTATGTGATGCCTTATCACATGGCATTTCTCACCTCCAAGTTTACTTAGATGCTCAAGTATTTGTGTCCGGTTTATCGCATTTATGAGCCCACTCTTCATTGACGATTCCTTAGGGTACGTATCTTAGAACGATCTTTTGATAACATTACATATATTCATGTTCCTAGGAGATTTAATCATTTATCTGATACTCTAGCTAATCAAGTTTTAGATTGGCATTTTGTTCACATGTAAAAGAGAAACACACACATACACATGTAAATACATTTGTAAAAATGTTATCAATAAAAAAAAATATATATATATATATATATATATATATATATATATATATATATATATATATATATATATATATGTCCAAAATAGTGTCACAAGTACAAAAGTGGGAATGAAAGCCTAAAAAATTCATCGGTATACATCGACGGGCTGAATCCCTCATAATACATAGTACAAAAGTGCCCTCGACACGAAAATGCTCCGAGTCTACCTAAGGTCTAGGCTTATTGGCCCTGGTGTAGTGAACAACGGAGTTCAAAAGACTTCAGGATAATTGGACCTAGGTCTGAGGAACCCCTACTACATGTGGTTGCATCACCGGGAGGAGATACTTGATCTCATCCATAGGAACTGAACGAGTGAGAGAAGTGAGGTTCCTCTCCACTGGTCATAGGAATCTATCATCCTCTTTGGATGGGGGTCCTTCCGTCGCTGTCGGTCCTCCTGCTACTGCTGGTCCTTCCTCTGGTCGAGGATGATGCCTAGTCTGAGTGAAGTTTGATAGTCAAACATGTTCCACATCTGTACGTAATAGATTCACAAGTAGTTACGTTGGCACACACGTATAAATGATATATATAAAAATTAAAAATTTAATAACTTCAAAAACATATGTTACCTAGCTTGCCACGCTCCTCACCAAGGGGCACAAACATGTTTGGATCTCTAAGGAATCTAATCCATCCATAGGGATAATCCTCTATGAATGGGATTTGATGTGCCTACTAGTTGAAGTATTTGTCGTCGAAGGCCTCTACAGTCCTTCCTCCACCCTATCTAGGCAATACAACCACCCACCTTCTCACTGCTGGGAAGGAGGCTATATTCCCCCGTACTGTCCCTTTAGGACTAAGACTAGGCACCCTCTCAAAGAATAAGGAGCATAAGATGGTATCAAACATAAATTTCTAGTTGGTACACCTACGAAACTCTGTGAGCTGTCTCTTCATGCATATTAGAATGGTAGTACTCTAGTCAAAGATTGTCGCCTCTAAACACTGAATTGAACAGTGCATATGTGCACCAAAGGCCTGATGGAGTGTTGCAGATCCAGTAATTCACCCAATCATGTGTAGAATCACTTGTAGAGAGAGGCTCGCGATCTTATGAATCAACACTTGAGAACCCACTTTATTAGTACCAAACTCACAATACATGCTGATGTAGTCCTCGATGTTGAAAGACCTCGGAGGAAAGGTCCTCAAGTTGACCAGTTCACCTCTTCTCAAGAGGCTGGTCAGGAAGTAAATATCCTTTGTAGTCAGGGTTAGTTATTGACCCTCCATCATGAAAGCTTCTACATCAAGATGACAATACTCCATAAGAATGTTAAGCAACCTCAGTTGTGTCCTCATAAATGAACACTAGAAGAATTTCCATAATCCACACTGTTTTAGTGACGTTATAGCCACCGAGTCCTCCTCCTCGATCAATATTTGTGTTTTATTTTTTCAATACAAAAGGAGGTTTATGTGGGATGTTGACTACATATTTGTGTATACATGAGATGGCCTTGGACATCCCACGTACACACATGAACGACCCTTTCACAAGGGCGTGCGCCTCCCAAATTCAAAAATAAATAAAAATGGAAGAATTAAAATGAAAGAGGAAATATTTTACACTTAATTGGTCCACGTAGGGGGGGTTTTCGTCCACCATAGCTCCCAGAATTCACTCTTTTGACGAAGTTTTTTTTTGACTTTGCTGTTAATTTACAATTTGCAATGGTGACAATGAGCTGTTGAACTCTATTTATAGACTATTTTGGCCTTTTTTCCCCTTTTTTTGTCCCCCTTTTCACTTTTTCTTTCTTGGTGGCTACTCGAGTTCACTTTTGAGTTATGTATTAGTCGTTCTGGTACTTTTCTCCCTTCGGTTTGGTGATTATTTTTGGGATTGGTTACATTTTCATCATCCTTTTGTAAAAGCCATTTTTTCGAACATTTGCATATAAGTTAGGTTTTCACTCCCATCTTTATTCATCTCATTTTCTTTTCCTCTTTTCCATAGGATCGACCCCACCAAAGTGCGACACAAAACCTTCTTTGTTGTTTTAGAAGTGTCGTAATTAGGTGGTAGAGCCTACATCTACATGGATTCCCTAGGTAAATCCTTTGCTACATTTTGGTGTCCATGTTGTTAGTTTTGACTATAGGATTGGGAGTCCTTGTTAGTGTCGTCATGATTATATATTGAAGCCACATTTTTCTTGCTAACCATCGTTCTTGGACTTACCATCAGGGACTCCCTAATGAGTACGGTTTGTTTTCTTTCAATCTCGCTTTAAAATTTGAAAGCAACATACAACGAGAAAAGTAGCCCCCTGGAGTCTTCTTTAAGCCCTTTTTAGAATCTCTAAAATTGAAAATATTGCCGAGTGATCTTGTTTCCCTTCACGCTCGCCAAACCTATATTTGAAGGCACATCTGCCTGGTGGTAGTTTACCCCTTTTTCGGTATGGATGGCTATTTTTACGAATAAAGGTATGCTATAGGAACTTCAATTCGCTAGAAGAGTATTCTCAAGCATAAGTTTAACCCTTTTTTAGGCCTGAGGGACTAAATTTTTGAAAAAGGAACATTCTCCTTGGTTTTGGTTTATCACGTTTTTCACGCCTTGGAGATTACTTATGAAAAAGGAATCCCCCAAGAGTCCATAATTAAGCTCTTTTCAGAATCCCTAGAATTAAAAAGATCGCCAAGTGACCTTGTTCCTTCACACTCGTTAAATTGGTCCAAAAGAAAATCTACCTTGCATGAGTTTAACCCTTCTTCCAACCAATAGATTATAGTTGAAAAAGGTATGCCTCAGGAGATTCGTCTCGCTGAGATATTTCTCCTCAGTTAATTTATTACTTTTTCGGGCTAAGGAGACAAAACCTAGAAAAAGGTTGTGAGTCCATAGTTAAGATCTTTTCAGACTCCTTAAAATTGAAAGGATATTTGAGTGATATTGTCTTTGTCAAACTTGTTAAAACGGTTTTTAAAAGATGTCTTTTCAGTGCAAGTTTACCCCTTTTTGGAGCCGATTAGACTAATTGCAAAAAAGGTACTCACTGGATTCTTCGTTTTGTGTTTTTCCAGATTGTCTAAAACGTGAAAAAACCACCGAGATTACCTTTTATGGGCTCACAAAAATTTATATGGAAGGATACTTGTTGTGTCATGCTTAATCACATTGCGAGTCTCATCTTTGTGTCTTTGGCCTAATGCTGGTTCCATGTTTCTCTCAACTGAACCTTTTAAGCATTCGTTATACACAAGCCTTGCAACACTTTTTTCGTTTGCGATACGACACTTTGACCCATGGAGGAATATTCCCCGAGTGTCCTTATCCTAGACATGTCTCCTTGCCTTGAGCATCAGTATGTTCCATCCACTTGGAAATAGTTTTTTTTCTTGTGACACTTGTTCCCCCTTTTGTTATAGCCCTAAATTGCACCAGACATGCATACCTGGCATCAGGCCAGCTTACTTGCTATCTTTTCCAAGCCATCACTGAACAAATATTCTAAAAAACCATTGTTTTGAATGTGTACTTTCCCTACACCACTACTTCCCATGTACACATGCTTGCTTCACCACTACAGCTCGCATACAATCACAAAAAAATGCAAAAAATAAAATTTTAAGAGGGATATGGGTTTTCGGTTCATTACCTAAACATTTGACCGCCCATAGCCAATCACCCCAACTGTTACTATCTCTTTTGGCCTATAAAAGAAGGCATTTGGGTCCCATTCCAAAGAGAAGCATGAGAGCATAGAAACTCTGCCCATTTCCATATTCCCTCTTTGCCCCAACATTTTGCAATCACATTGTGAGTTTGAGCCAGAATTCCTTCTTTCTCCATTGCAAACCCTTGCCATTTTCCTAGAGAGAACTAAAGAGGAGAAGAATACATGGAAGCAGTTGGTGAATGGTGAAGAGGAGCCTAGGACTGAGTTCGAGGAGCATTTTCTGGTCTCATATTGTAAATGACTTTTTTGAGATTAATATAAAGAAATATTTTTTTCGTTCTACCAAATTATGTCTTAAATCTTTATGATTTGTTTACATTTTTGTTATGATGTCTAACCCACTAATCCATATATAGAATACATGCTTATAGTTTCTTGTTTGTCTTTTGGTGAATGTAGGTTGTCCTTGGGAGGATACCTGCAGTCGATAAACAACTGAGCGCAAAGGGATCAACATCGGATGCGGAGTTTAAGGCATGCCTACCGGATCCCTGTACTTTGTCTTTTATGTATGATTGTGGGGTGATGATGGGATAATTGTTAAAAAGTAGGAGACTTTAGATGGTTAGCTCTGAATGCACTTTATAACCCTGGTGTAGTCCGTAGAGGGGTTTTCCCACTATAGAAGAACTAGCGACCGTACTGGGGAAACCTCTAGGGTTTTTTGGGATATTCTTTTGGGTGCTTTGAATCAGTTTATTTACTGTTTTTTGAGTTTTTGTAATCTTTTGTGTCTTTAAGGGATTATGGTCTTCCATACCAGTACTCCATGCATGTGCTTGACTATTGGTTTTCATTTTTTTGAGAAGTTACAGAGGTGTACGCGGCCTATAGTGGGCTTGCACGAGTACATACACGCCCTGCTTTTGGATAGACCACGTACATACACATGCTGCTGAAGTGTCAGTAGTGTGCCTGTGTTGAGAAAATATTTTTTAAAAGAAGAGGAAGTCATCTTCTTCCTTGTCAGAAGTCAAACTTCTCAGGGGTTTTCTTGATTCAGCCCCAGTCTCTGTTATAATAGTTTGTAGCCTAGGTCTGACATCAACATAGCTTTCTTTTTATCAAAGATTTATTGTGTTTTCTTTATTAGGGTTTTTAGACAAGTTTGTGAGTCTGTTATATTCTTCCTTCTTGGTATTGTCAGTGACTCCCTGCGATCTGTGATGGGCCATAAGTCATTTCTTGGTCTTGACTTATCGTTATTTTTCCCTTTTTTTCTTTAGAAGAAGAGAAAAGAATCCATTTTTCAAATTTTTTTGTTTTGAAGCATAAAACAATAAAAAAAAAATCTTCATTTCTTTGTTTGGTGAAAGTAGTTCAGGTTAGCTGCTTTATTTACCAAGGAAAAATAAAGTTTTCTTAAGTTATTTATTTGAATTCTTAGGAAATTAAGTAGCTCGTAGTTGAGCGAAATATTTTTTTGAGTTTTTATTTTCAAAGATCTGAGAAAGGTAGTTACAAAAAATTCTGGTTAAAGAGTTTAGACTGGAAACTATTTATTTCTGAAGAAGAAGTAGTTTGTTTTCAGTTTCATCTTATGATGTTCTCTTTTGTTTATTAAATAACATCACTGGTTTCACTTCCATTCCCTTTGAATTAAGACAACCACTAAAATTAATTCTTAATTAAAATTTATTAGACTATGTGTTTCTAGGATCCATCAATTCAGTCTAGGCTAGAGCCTTGATTTAGGAATGGAGAGAAAACTCTTCAAGGCTACAAAAACAAACATAAGAGTCTGATCTAGGCAGTGCTTGAAAGTCCAGTAACCGTAAAAGTTATCTAGGACCCCCCTTTAATAGAGGGGATAAACATGAGGTCTCATGCGAAAAGGTAGTGGAGATAACCCCTCCAAAGTTGGATCAATCGTAGTGGGGAATGCATATAGAGGGCTTATCTTGGGATTTCATTGATCTCATTTGCCATGGAGTTTCATGGGTCTTGAATATGTTTGAGGTCCTCAGTCATCTTATGGAACACTTTCTTTTGATATCCTTGATATGTTTTAGGCTTGATACCCTACTCATTGCAGTCCACCTGACTGTCGACTGTACCCACCTGGTGATTGTTCACGCGCTGTCAACCTAGTTGCCTTTATCTTACTGACTTACACAAGTGACTGCGGGGGTATACCATGGTATCTAGGGTAGATATCCAACCACACTTTGCAGAGTATACCCAAAGGGTGCTTCCGTATTCGAGTTACACTTTCATCGGTAAGTTTCTCTAATGTTGGGTGGTGTGACTGTTCTTCCAACTAGCTAGTGATCTGCTTGTATTATCTCATAGGAGATTTTTCTAGTGTGTGTTGGTATTTAACATTAATAAAAATCCCTAGTGTTTCATTGATATTCTCACACCATGGAGGATTAGGAGCTCCCCCAGTCGCGAAGGCTTCTTGGCATGCCGTCGGTTAATATGGATTCTAGAGCCACCCCCGCCACCGCTAAGGCGAAGACTAGACCAACATAGGTCTTTTGAGGAAACCGAGCCACATGAAGCTGAGCCCGACTCATCTTTGAGAGGAGAACATTTGATTACGGAGGAACAAACCATTTCTAACCTCAGAGAAGAATCTCTTGGTCCTTATAACTCTCCGGTCACTGATCTGTGGGCACCCATCATTGTATAGGTTAAACCTTACGAGTGTCAGGTAGTGTCACAAGCAGTGATGGAGACAAATGATGCTACTTCTTTAGGGAATCCTCATATTCTCTCAATGACTGTCACTAATGGGGGTTTTCCACCTCCTAACCAACCATCGTCTGTCCATACCACTATGGTCTTGATTGCCTCTACCTCAGGCAATGGTCTAATTCCATCTATGGTGACGATCATTGCTCCTTTCACCTAGAGTGCGACAGGCCCTCCATTCTCATACAGGATGCCTAGTTTTGATACAAACTCTGTCCTTTCCTACTCCACTCTACATAATTTAGGTATAGGGGAAAGGAGCTCAAATACTCCTCTGCAAGGATCCATGTGGGGAACATACACTCCCTATAACTCTTTCCCTTATGGAAGGGGTCATATACCCCCTTCATCCCCTTCACTTGGTGGTGGTCACCAACACTCCGCTGGGCCGAACGTAAACTATAGTTTGTTTGGAAGGTATTCAAGGACTTCCTTCTTATAGCATGTTGGTAGTCTCAACACCATTCTCTTTGTTCGATGTGTTTCGTAACAATGCATTCTTGTCATCTTCCATCTCGGCCAGGGGTAACCCCGATTATGGACAACAAAATCCTATGTAGGGTACTATTCTTGCACAAGGTGCAAACTCAAGAATTCCTTCCTCACAAGGACCTTGGAATCCATGGTAGGGATCATTTCCCTCATCAGGAATGTCGACGGGGGGAAACCCCTTCCATAGCCAATGGAACCCCGGGCAAGGCTCAGGACCTATGCCCATCAGATCGACAGGGGTGAACCCTTCCCAAAATACTTGGAATGCAATGCAATCCCAACATTTTACATCCTTTTATGGGAGTCATTCGATGACGTCTCAACAAGAAAAAAATCCATATGTTATTCATGGCCATGGTTATTACCAGAACCTTGGCCAACAACCTAACCTTTCCTGGAAACCTGGTGCTAGACAAACTCCAAGCTCCTTTTTCCTTCGTTATAATCAACAACCCAAATTACCATTTCTGGCAACTTTTTACTTGCCAGACTTGGTAAGGTTATTAAATGACCCCATCTATCACGATCTGCATTGGCCTCCCATGCCAAACAAGTTTCCTTCGGAAATTCCAAAGTTCAAAGCTAAGACTAATGAAGATCTAGGCGATCATGTGACTACCTTCCATTGATGGTGCTCTTCCATCTCTTTGAGACACGAGTACTCCATTCAGTTGCATTTGTTTCAACACACTCTCATAGGGATTGCTGCAAAATGGTACATTGAGCTCGACCACTCAAGATACTCTTCCTTCATTGAATTGGAAATGGGTTTATTAAACCATTTTCAATTACCCGTGAGATACGATGCCGACATCGAATTGTTGGCCAACTTTGAGCAGACAAAAGTGGACCATATCTCAGATCACATTCGATAATGTAGATTATGGAAGAGTTTGATAAAAGTAATAGTCCTACCAACATTATTGCTTGAGTGGTTCCTTAATTATTTGGTACCCCAGTTATCTAAATATGTCGTAACCTCGGGGGTATTTTAATAAGAAGAAGCTATAATGAGAGTTCAACAGCTAGAGATGATTTACTCTTAGTCTGGTTTACTTTATGAACTTCTGCCAGATGCACTGCAGTCGATAATTGACAAGACCAGACAAAGATCTAGACCACATGCCGATGGTATTGTTGGTTCAGCACAAAAAAATCCCGTTGATCAGCTGTCAAATCAATTGCAGCAATTGTCAATACAGCAGACAGTGGCCAGCCAAACCACTGGCTCAGCTGCTCCTCCTACTCAAACATCGGATGTACACAGTGTGCAATCGAAAAACCTCAAGGCCAACCAATAGCCTGACGACAAGGAGAAACAACAGAAAAAGGGTAAGGGGGATAAGAAAACTACCAATAATGATGGCCAGGGAAACACAAAAAAGAAGAAGTTGAAGTATCCATGTAGTCCAGTGCCCTCAGCTTGCGTAGGCCTAGAAGTTATTCGCAGAGCCGCAACTTGCCATGTTAATGAACCCATTTCCACATGGGAAGAATTTAACTCAAGCCTCTTCCAGCGTGGAAGGAAGAAGACAGGGACCCCCTCTGTCTTCAAGTAATATGTCGCCCGTGAATGTGTACATGATGAAAGGTAGCGTTGATATAACAACTAGGACATGCAACTAAGGATGCCAAACACCTATGAGAAGGATAAATAAGCCAAAAACCCACCTCTTTCTCTCCATATTGAGAAAACATTGAGTGAAACTATGACACACATCCCAAAAGGTGCGTTCAATAAATCTTCCCACAACCCAAACACATGGGTCGCCCATAACTAGTTTGTGGTGGAGGATTTGTCTCAAACTCCTTGTGAAATGTCAGCTTTGGAAGTTGTCTAGAGATTCCTTTCCCAGAGAAAGGCGTTGTTAGCTACCTTAGGATCTGTTGAGACTTGTAATCCAAGAACAATCATGCTTGATATGACCGACTTAAAACCTTGTCTCCCTTACCACATGAAATTTCAGATAGTAGTGGCTTAGACCAAAAACATTTTTACTCAGAACATTTTTTGCTCGGTGATTGATGAGGGTGCCTCGGCATGCGTGATGTCTTTGGCATGTTGGAAGGCCATTGGACAAACCATTTTTTCTCTGTCACCTACTCTTCTTAGTTCTTTCGATAGTCGTTCGTTCCGACCACATGGAATCATCCCTTCTTTCCCCATGAAGTTGGGGGGAAGACCGTGTGCGTCGAACTTGAAGTGGTTGATGCATCTCTCGACTACAATCTCTTGTTAGGAAGGAGTTGGACCTATGCTATCCAATCAGTGGTGGCAATAGTTTTCTGAGTCTTGTTGTTTCCACATGAGGGCCAGATCGTGTCCATTGATCAATTATCCTTCTCTCGTCTGGACCCTTCATCAGGGGTATCCACGGTCTCGATGATTGATAACCCTCAGCCTAACATCGTCAACATAGGAGCTGGTTTGTGCCCACCTTTGATGGGTACTTTTGATTACCCGCCTCCGACTGACAATGTCTAGTACATATCGACTGTCCCTGACCAGCCTAGGGCTGAAATCTTTCAAATCTCATCGTTTCACACAGCTAAATTTATGATCCATGGACTCTTCCTTCCCCATCATCCATGATGGAAGGGAAAGAGCACCATGGCATGGCCATGCCTTTGTCCATGACCAAAGTTGCGTACTCTATAATCTAGCAAGCTTCCACCGACCCTGATCCGACTCTTGCATAGGAGTTAGATACGGTTCTCGTGCCTATTTGGGCTCAAGGTTCCATCACCGATACTAATTCTTTAGACTTAGTCTTTCCCTTATATGAGGTGATTATTGAGGCAATGACTAGTTCAGACAGAGCCTGGGATGATCTCCATCACAGATCTTATTTTCTCCCAGAGTTAAGAAGAATTGAAGTAGGTGAATTCACTCTGACTATGACTGGAGATAGGGCTTCTCCTATTAATCCTTTGTCTACGCACGTTGTTTACGCTAAAGGAAATATGGAAACCATCGCTAAAACGCTACCTATTGATATCTCCAGAACCCCTGGGGTGATGGAGAATATCTTCGTCAGAGTGAACTTCTCGCTTGAGGAGATTTGAATCTACATGGATTTATTTAAATAATTTTGCGACGTGTTTTCCTGGTCTTACAAGGGAATGCCAGGCATAGATCCAAGAATCGTTGAACATGAAATCATGACATATCCTGATGCCAAGCTGTTTCGATAGAAGATTCATCTAGTTAATCCTAAGAAAGCAACAACTATTAAGGCTGAAGTAGAGAAACTACTCAAAGATGGTTTCATCTCCACCATCCAATTGATTCAATGGGTGTCAAATCCCGTGCTAGTCAACAAAAAATAGGGTACAATTTGCATATGTACGAACTTCCGAGATTTGAACAAGGCCTGGCCAAGGGATATTTTCCCTATGCCATTTATTGACTAGATAGTGGATTAATGTGCAGGTTGCAAGGACTTTTCTTTCATGGATGGTTTTTAGGGATAGAATCAGATATAGATCAATCCCGAAGACCAGCACAAAACCTCTTTCATTTGTTCGTGGGGTAAATTCTCTTATCGAAAGATGCCTTTTGGTATGAAAAATGTTGGAGCTACTTTTTAACGGGCCATGTCTTTTTCTTTCCGCGACCTCAAACGCATAGTCGAGGCTTATCTTGATTATTTAACGTCACGATCTCATAAGAGATATGATCATCCCATGCACCTCCAACTTATATTTGAGCTATGTCGCTACTACCAGATTTGCTTGAATCCGAACAAATGCAGTTTTTGTGTAACATTGGGTCATTTTCTTGGTTTAATAGTTTCAACAATAGGGATCATGGTCAATCCTCTAAAGTTTGAGTCAATATTTCATTTTCCTCCCCCATGCACAATCCCTCAGCTTTAGAGTTTACAGGGAAAATAAAACTTTTTACGACATTTCATCGTAAACTATGTCGAGATCACAAAGGGCTTCATGCGTTTACTGAATAAGGATGTTCCTTTTCTTTGGGACAAAGCCACTCAACGCTCTTTCGAGGCATTGAAATGTGCCCTCACGTTTTCGCCTCTTCTTTGGCCACCCAATTATAATAAATATTTCTTATTGTACTTGGCCACTGTAGAGTTGACCATTGGTATGGTCTTGGTTAAGGAGGATGATTTTCTCTCAGAATACGTGATTTACTACATGAGCTGAGACCTGGTTGCACCATAACTCAATTATTCCCACGTTGAAAAACTTGCGATGGCAACAGTTCATGCTGTCCAGTGGTTCTGTCATTACATATTGTTTTGCAAGACCACCACCATTTCTGTTGTGAATCCGTTTCGATATGTGTTGACACAACGTGTAATCAGTAGAAATATCAACAGATGAATAGTTATCCTCTATGAATTCAACTTGAATTTTGTTTCAGCGAAATCCAAAAAGTCATTGGTCTTCGTGGAACTCATCTCAGAACTCTCGGTCGAATCAAGTGATGTTATACCCGAGAATTCACCTATTAAAGGAGACATGTTTTTTATTGCATCTTTGGACCCCTGGTACAAAGATATACTAGTCTATCTCTAGAGTTTGAAGTGCCCCACCTTGGCTTCTCATGATGAGTGTCACCGTATATGCCATTAGGCCGATAACTATCTCATACTCGAGGACACTCTGTATCGTCAAGGTGTAGATTGCATCCTTCACCGGTGTCTCACTCATGAAGAAGCGAAAATTGTGCTTAACGATTGCCGCATTGGATCATGTGGTGGTCATATTTTTGGGTTGGAAAAAAACCAAAAGATTCTACAAGCCAATTAATTTTGGCCGACATTATTCAAAGATTGTGTTAAATCAATCAAGAAGTGCCACCTGTGACAGTTCTTATCTCAGAATATGAGGGCACACCCCTCTCCCATGTTTCCCGTCATCACAGTTGGTCCCTTCACTAAGTGGGGGATTGATTACGCTACATGCAACCCCCCTTCAGCAAGGTGGCACCGTTATATCATCGTAGCAGTAGACTACTTCATGCAGTGGGTTGAGGCTATGCCAACATTTAAAGATGATGGCGAGAGAACAACTCTCTTTTTGTTTAACTAGATAATAGCAAGGTTCGACGTCTCGCGAGAGATTGTCACTGACCATGGCAGTCACTTTCAGAATAAAATGATGTCTAAGTTAAAGTCAAATCTTGGGTTGAGGCAAGAACATTCATCACCCTACTACCCACAAGCGAATGGTCATGTGGAGGATCTAAATAAGCCCCTTAAGACTATTCTACAATGAATGATCAATTTGGCCAAGTCAAATTGGCATTTGATGTTGTACTCTGTGTTATAGGCCTACCGAATGTTTGTTAAGAGTACAACCAATTTCTCACCTTTTCAACTCGTTTACGAACTGGAAGTTGTCTTTCCTACAGAGTGCCAGATCCCATCTCTAAAGTTGGCAGTACAGTTATTTCCAGACACTTCACCACTTGAAGAGCGTTTATTATATCTTGAGCAGCTCGATGAGCAGCGTCGGGATGTATCCTTGGCTAACGAGGCTCACAAAAAAACAAGTCAAGTGTCAGTATGATCGGTCCGTTCATCCTCGAATTTTCTCTGAAGGAAACCTTGTCCTAGTCTATGACCAATATAAGGATCCCCTGGGGGCAAGCGAGTTCAAACTCATGTGGTTCAAACCTTTCATTGTAAAGGAGGTTCTAAAGAAGGGTGCTTATCGTTTGGTGGAATTTGAGGGAAATTCTTTGGTGGAGCCTAGAAATGGGCTCTACCTCAAGAAGTATTACTCATAGGTGGGTCACCTTGGGTGAGTTCTTGTACATATGTATAGTTCTTATACATTTTCTTGTTAGTTTTTATCTTTTTGGTTTTATGGATGTGCCATTTTTGATGTCATCTTTTTCACTGTGGCAGATGTCAAGTGAATTAGAGGTGTTCATTGGGTTTGCGGACAGTACTAGCTGGCACACTCCAAGGCTTGCTTCCACAGATTGGGTGATTTTCACACCTCAGGGCCAGTTGCTATCTTCAGGATGTATCTAATTAGGTGATTCCACAAACAATGTCGCTGAACACAACGCAGTCTTAGAGTTTCTTCATGACTCTTGGTCACATTGTATCTCTCACCTTCAGGTCTACTTAGATGCTCAGTAGGTTGTGTCCCAGTTAAATGGGGTTTATCGCATTTATGATCCTACTCTACACTGACGGTTCCTTAGGGTACATCTCTTAGAACAAATATTTTATTACATTATGTATATCAATGTTCCTAGGAGATTGAATCAAATCAGAAATACTCTAGCTAATCATGTATTAGATTGGCACATTGCACACATGTAAGAAAAAGCACACACACGCACATGTAAATACATTTGTAAAATAGATGTA
Organism: Picea glauca; assembly: GCA_000966675.3. NCBI lineage: Eukaryota > Viridiplantae > Streptophyta > Pinopsida > Pinales > Pinaceae > Picea > Picea glauca. The sequence continues at coordinate 238,118 of JZKD02S2094623.1, forward strand.
ATCCATAAGACGTAAAAAGATGTAAATATTCATATGCATATATATATATATATATATATATATATATATATATATGTATGTATATTGAAAATATCAGAGTACATGGGTGGGCACAAGCGCCTCAAAAATATGTCCAGTAAGAGAAATGAGGTTTATGCCCTCAAAAATATACAAAAGGTTCCCTCGACACATAAGTAGTCTATCCTAGCTAAGGGCGGGGCTTGTTGGCCCTTCCATAGCGAACTATGACATTTTCCAAATGCCGGAAGAGCTATACCCAGGTCCGTGGCACCCCAACTATGTGAGGTTGCATCGATGGTGTGAGATCCTTGATCTCCTCCATAGGGATTGTACGATTGAGTGCGGTGAGGTTCCACTCCACCTGTCTCAATATTATCTTAGCCTCTCTGGCTAAAGGCCCCCCTACTGCTGCTACTGGTCTGGAGGCTACTATTGGTCCTTCCTCTGGTCGAGGACACCGCTTGGTCCTTGAGAGGTCTGCTGGACACACTGGTCCCACATCTGTACATAACAGATACATAGTTGTCAGATACTTTGGTACAAATAAAAATGATATATATAAAAAGAAATAAAATTTAAATAACTTTGAAAAACAAACACACCTAGCTCTCCTCATTCTATTCCGGGAGGTACGGGCATATCAGGATCCCTGGAGAAGTTGATCCCAGCATAGGGGTAATCCTCTATAGTTGGAATCTACCGAGACCACCAGTCAAAAACTTATCATCGAAGGCCTCGATGGTCCTCCCTCCCCCTTGTCATGGCAACACTACCCATATGCATAATGCTCAGAGAGAGGCCACTTTCCCTCGTAGCATCTCTCGAGGACTGAGACTGGGTCTCCTCTTGAAGAAAAAGGAACATAAAACAGTCTCGAACCTGATGTTTCAGTGTTCCTGTATCTGACACTCTGTTAGATGTCTCTTCATGCAATCCATCATGTTTGTACTCCAGTAAAAAATCTGTGCATTTAAGCACTGCACTGCACAACGCATGTGAGCCCAGGAGGACTAATGTAAATCTACAGATCCAGTGATCCACCTAATGAGTAGAACTATCACTTTCAGTGATAGGTTGTTGATATTTTGTATAGCAACTTGAGAACCTACTTTTTCAGTACTAGCCTCGCAATGGAGTCCAATAAACTCCTCAATGTTGTGAGGCCTGGGAGGAAAAGTACACAAGTTGACTAGATCACCACTCCTTGAGAGACTAGTCAGGAAGTAAATGTCTTCATTCGTTGGAGTCAACGAGTGCCCCTCAAGAATAAATGTGTTAGTGTCAGGATGCCCATAATCTATCAAAGCATTCAACAACTTGGGTTGTGTCCTCATGAATGGACACTAGAAGAATTTTAACAACCCACATTGTGATAAAAACATGACAGCAGCAGGGTCTTCTGAGATAAAAAAAACAATGTCCTCATGCTCCCTCTCTCTCCATTGAATGTACATCCAACAAAATGACAAAGTCATGGGGAGTTAACTCTTTCTTTTTATTTTTTCCACTTATTGGATGGTGTATGCGAGCTGTCTTGGTGAAAATCACATCTGTGCATAGGAAAATTATCTTCTACCCACGTGCACATGTGGGTTGTGCTAAGAAAACCTGTGTACATGTAGGGCTAACCTTTTTAAAGGTCAACCCCCCCCCAAAAAAAAAACAAATGCAAAAAAGAAGAATGGAAATGCAAGAGGGTCTAGTATGTACTTACTTGGTCCAAGAGAAAGTTCATTTCGTCCACTGAAGCTCCCAGAATCAACTCTTTCGGTAAAGGGGTGTTTTTGAATGTTTTGTGATTTCTCAATTTACAATGGTGATAATGAGCTGCCAGCTTCTATTTATGGAATTTTTGGCCCCTTTTTGTCATTTTTTGGACACTTTTGTCATTTTTTCTAGCTTGAAAATCATTTAGTATGGTTCTTGAGTTTCTTGGGGGATGTTACGATATGTGTTACTTTGGGTATTGTGATTTTTTTTGAGAGTTGGGTCATTTTTAAAGGTCTTTTGGTAAAAAGTCATTTTTCCAACTTTTTGCATGTAAGTCAGAATTCCGCCTCCACTTTCTGCATCTCGTTGTCTTTTTCTCTTTTCAATAGGATCGATACCACCTAATTGTGACACAAAACCCTCACTCCTTCTCTATAAGTGTCATAATTTATTGGTAGATCCTACCTTCACATGGATTCCCTAGGTAAATCCTTGTTTCATTTTTGGTGTCCATGCCATCGCTAATGATTATAGGCTTGGGAGTCCTTTTTAGTTTTTCCTGATTACAAGTTTGAGACTCACTTGCATGATTCATTATCACTTTTGACCTCACCCTCGGGACTCCCAAAACAACAGGTCTTCTTTTAAGCCCTTTTCAGACCCTCTAAACATGAAAAGATTTCTGAGCGATCTTGTTTCCCTTCATGCTCGCCAAACTAACATTTGAAGGCATTTATGTCCGGCAGTAGTTTACCCCTTTTTCAGTCCAGATAGTCAAATGTACGAAAAAAAGGTATACTCTAGGAGAAAGAAGAGTATTCTTAGGTATAAATTTAAACCTCTTTTCAGGCCTTAGGGACTACATTTAAGAAAAAGGAACCCCCATGAAGTCCATAGTTAAGCTCTTTTTAGACTCCCTAAAATTGAAAATATTTCCAAGTGACCTTGTTTCTTCACACTCGTTAAATTGGTCAAGAATAAAATCCCTTATGGAGTCCATAGTTAAGCTCTTTTCAGACTCCTTAAATATGAAAAGATTGCCGAGTGATCTTGTCTTTGTCTCACTCGTTAAAATGGTTTTGAATAGACGTCTATTCGGTGCTAGTTTACCCCTTTTTAGAACTGAATAGACTACCTTCTAAAAAGGCACCCTAGTGGAGCCTTCTTTTATGTTTTTTCAGACTTTCTAAAGATGAAAAAATGCCGAGCTTACCTTCTATGGGCTCATTAAAATTTCATCGAAGGATGTTATCATTGTGTCTTATTAATCACATTTTCATTCTTGCATTTTTGGCCTAATGCCAGTTCCATGTTTCTCTCAACTGAACCATTTGAAGCATGCGTTATACACAAGCCTTGTAGCACTTGGCCTCTACGTCCTGACACCTTGACCCATGGAGGATTTTTCTCGAGTGTCCTTTTCCTGCATATGTCCCCTTGCTCTAAGCATCACTGTGTTCCTTGCGCTTGAAACTAGTATGTCTGTGACACTCATTACTCCTTTGTAACGTAGCATTCTTTTATTTTTTTTCAAGCTTCCCAACATTATTGAAAAAGACAAAAAAATCAAATATACCCAAAAAAGAGGAAGGGAAAAGTATTTTCTTTTTCTTGACAGAACAATGAGTCACCCTTGGACAAATCACATCTTTCCATTTGTTCGTCAATCTCTAGGATTCAATAGGACCTTAGGAAGCTGTTCTCGCTACATAGAGCTATGTCCTCCTCTATTTGATTATCCTTCCAAACATATGGAGACTTCACATTGCTTCCTGGATCATGAATTTATGTCAATGTCATGTTGCCTGAGCCTCATTTTTTGTCGTGCTTTCATCCAAGGGAATTTTTAGTAAATCTGAGTCGACCCTTCTGTAGTTTGTCTCTTGTCCTCATGCCCGAACACCTTGAAAGTACAATCAAGTCCTTGCTCAAAATCAATGAAGTTATCTGCCTGATCACCGAGATCCTCTTGTCGGCTCCCGATGAGCCATCGAAGACCTCTGGGTAGCAAAGTCGTACACTAATATTACACTCCTAGCCTATTTTTAAAGATTTTGAAGTTATTGCTCGAGCTCTGAAGACCTCATCTCTAGCCATGAGGATTCATTGGCTTCTTGAATATGGATATTATACATGTATATCTTTTGATTTTGAGATGTAGATCCACTGTGTACTGCTCATGGCTACACTTTATATAGTTATATGACATGGATATGAAGTGTATTTGATTGGCAACCATGATTTTATTTCATCCTGAGCATGGGTATGCCTACTTCAGTGAAACAAATTGTTATTTTGCAGATGGCACCTCCTATATTCTAGTCTCTGGGCTCACTCGCTTCATACGTTGGTGAATATTTGTAATTTTTTTCAGCCATTAGAGTCTCTTCTAACCTCACACATTAGGGGGCATATGTTATAACCCTATATTTCACCAGACATGCATACATGGCATCAGGCCATCTTACTTGCTATCTTTGCCAAGACATCACTAAACAAATCTTCTAAAAAACCATTGTTTTGATGGTGTATTCGACTTTCACCACTACTTCCCATGTACACACACTTGCTGCACCACTATAGCTCACGTACACTCACAAAAAAGCGTGAAAAATAAAAATTACAAAGGGATACGGGTTTTCGGGCCGTTACCTAACCATTTGACCTCCCATAGCCAGTCACCCCAAATGCTAATATCTCTTTTGGCCTATTAAATAAGGTGTTGGGGTCCCATTACAAAGAGAATCATGAGAGCATAGAAACTCTTCCCATTTCCATATTCCCCCTTTTCCCCAATATTTTGCAACCACATTGTGAATTTGAGCCAGAATTCCTTCTTTCTCCATTGCAAACCCTTGCCATTTTCCTAGAGAGAACTGAAGAGGATAATAATATGTGGAAGAAGTTGGTGCATGGTGAAGAGGGGCCTAGGAATGAGTTCAAGGAGAAATTGTCAGTCTCATATTGAAACGACTTTTCTGAGATTAATATAAAGAAATACTTTTTTTGTCTTGCCAAATGATGTCTTAAATATTTATGATTTGTTTACATTTTTGTTATGATGTCTAACCCACTAATCTGTATATAGAATTAATGCTTGTAGTTTCTTGTTTGTCTTTTGGTGAATGCAGGTTGGCCTTGGGAGGAGATCTACAGTCAATAAACAATTGAGCGCAAAGGGATTGACACCAGATGCGGAGTTTAAGGTATTGCTACCGGGTCCTTGTACTGTGTCTTTTACATATGATTGTGGGGAGATGACAATATAGTTGTTAAAAAGTAGGAGACTTTAGACGATTATCTCTGCCTGCACTTTAGAACCCTGGTGTAGTCCGTAGAGGGGTTTTTTGTCTATAACACCTTTGTAACGTAACATTATTTTATTCTTTTTCAAACTTGTTAAAAAATTGAAAAAGACAAAAAAAATAAAATATTCCAAAAAGAGGGGACGAGGAATATACATTCTTTTTTCGAAAGCAAAGATAGTTTCCCTTGGACAAATCAAATCCTTTTGTTTGTTCGTCAAGCATTGGGATCTAGTATGACCTTAGGAAGTTTTTCTCTCTACATAGAGTAGTGTCCTCCTCCATTTGGTTACTCTTCCAAACATATGGAGAGTTTTGTGGTGCCTTGTTGGACCTTGATCAAGATTTGGAGATCCTTGGTCAGGTTTGACCTATTTTGGGACTTTGACAGGCTGTCAAAGGTCGAGTGCAAGTCGAAGAAGAGATCACTTAATATTGGCCCATTTTTAGGGATTTTTGGTTTTTTGGCTTATGTAACGGGTATGTGGATGTCGGCCCATGGGTTTACCCATGTTTAGGCCCATTTTGTAATGTATAAATAGATGTCTAGGCGATGTAAGAGGAGACAATATAGGCATCTGTGTGATGATGTGCTAAGTGTAGGTGATAGTTGCACATGCTTTGTGAAGACTGCGTGAAATTTGCAAGGCTAAGAACAAGTGAATGTAAGAGATTGTGTAAAGGCTTTGTGTTGTAACCTAGCTCAGGAAGGGAGGATCTAGCAAAGTGTGCAAAGATCTCCTATTCTATGTGGAGTAGGACCTTATGGCTATGTGCATGTAGATGATTGACATAAGATAATAAATAAAACAAATAGTTGGTGGACATAGCTATAGACTAGGGGTGAACCACATATATCAGGTGTTGTGTTTTCTTTGTGCATTATGGTTGTTTTAAGGTTCATATGATTAATGCTTAGTTCAATGATGTATGTTTAGACGAATATGATAGCTTAGTGCCCAATGATGTGAATGAGATGCTAGATCTGATCTATGTTGATGTGCTTAATGATTGAATGTGTTGAATCTCATTGAATACTGTGATGCACTGTAATTAGGGTTTATCTGTGCTGTAGACAAAGGTTAAGAAATAATGAATGACATTTGCTAAGTGCTTTGTTAGAGTATTGTAATCATAGATCTGCGTCCCAGCTAAGGTTGCAGACACTGGAGTCCTGCAACCACCTCTTCCTCTACCTTGGGTGAGACTTCATCTTCTTCGCAGGTGTTTCTGAAAGGGCCAGTAGTTAGGGTTTTGTTGGTGCGCTGTTGAAGTGTTGAACCCTGGGACTACCCCTGTGCAAACAAATGATTCCGTTGTCGGGCCCTGAAACTATGATTGTTGGGAACTGAGGAAAATAAAGAAAGATCTATGCGTAGATCTGTTGCTTTAGTGCGCAATGTTCTACTTGATTTACTAAGTTCCGTGGAGGCAGATATGAAGAAAAGAGGTAAGATCTAAAAGATTTGTGCTTTGATAGAGGTAAGATCAGTGAAATTTTTTGATTGAAGAGGTAAGATCTGAAAGATTTGTTCTTTGATAAAGGTAAGATAAGTGGAAATTTTTGTTTCAAAAGTATGGATCTAGGTATGTTTGACAAATTTTGTCCTAGTATGAAAATAAGGCACAGTTAGAAGCAATAATATTTGATATGAGTAGATCTGATAGAAATAATGAAAGATATGTTATTCCTATGCATAGAAAGAATGTTTGGACTAACGAATGGATGCAGGATCCTAGGAATAATTTTTTGTAGGTTATCTACTATGATCCTAGTGTGCAGTACAAGAAAGGTTGGGGATCATTTAAGAGAAAGAGAGGATTAACCCTTTGTTATAGTTGTATAAGATCAGGCTATCTTGCTAAGGATTGCCCTGATAGATGACCTAGTTGTCTTTGTTGTAAAGCTATGGACCATGAAGTTATGGATTTACCTGGAATGATTGCTAAAATTGAAAGAATGAATATGGAACAAGATAAACATGAGAAAGAATCAGAAATTAAAACTATGGTAGAACCCTAGAAAGGATCAGAGACTGCATTGTCAGAAATAAAAGAAACCCTGAATGATCATAGAGACATCAACCTATCAGAGATCTTAAAAGATAAAGAATGCATAGAAGCAAGAATAGGAGACTTCGCCATAGACTGTGTTCTAGATGAGGAAACATAGGTGAATTTCATGACAGAAATTACTTGGGAAATTTTAGGAAAGCCTGTTATGATTCCCTCATTGGGAGGAATATGATTATTTAGAGGAAAGATGATAACCCTATGTGGAAGACTTACCTAGAAATATATGAGTGCTCATGTCACTTCGACAGAAGAAGAATTTGAGGTTGTTAAATTTATTGAGAACAACGCCCCATTTTCTATGTTACTAGGAAGAACCTGGATGGAGAAAGATCAGATGCGAAGAAAACCAGAAGAGGAAGCTCTAGAATTGAAAAATCAAGAACTAAGGGACTTCATGGCTAAGAGAATAGAACACTTACTGGAAGAACAAGAAAACCGGTCGAAGCTACTCAGGACCATAAATCTGGTTGTCGAAATTGAAAGAACACAAGCAGACCTGAAACACCTACCTATACAAGAGAGTAGAGCGCCTACCCCAGACAAAGAAGAAGTATTGGCCTTGAACCCTACGAAAGACCATCAATAATGCAAATTTACTATTCCAAGAGGAGATAAGAATTAGAATGGGAAGAGGAACCCAATAACACATATCATAGGGAAGAAGGCTATAAATCTTAGCAAGAAGAAAGAAAAGTTGGAGAAATTATAGGAAGTTCCAGAGAAGACTTCGTAGAAGGAAGGTCTCTAGAATTTAAAATTCTCTAGAATATTAGAGAAACTCAGATTGGCACTTCGCCATGACAGAGTGATATGACCGTTGGAGGCATTATAACTGTGAGATTGATGTTCCCGAATAGTTAGAACAAGAATTATGATCATAAATCTCGCCATCGAACCATTGGGACCGCCCCGTAATAGAAATAACTACATTGATGAAGGCTTCTTGTCCATTGGAAGGATCCATTACATCGTTGTCTACTCTTCCCATCGACTGTTGCGCTGAGCACACTTTCATGAATTGTATCTGAGACAACACAAGAACTCATTGTTACTATGTTGTGCTTATTGAGACCTTTCCATGCATTGTATTGCATTGAGAAATTGTTCATCAGCTTGAGATATCCGATATTAAGTGTGCATGTCGGATGAGCTCAACGCTGTGGAAAATTCAGTAGAGGAAATTTTAATCGATATAATGTTAGAGAGAGTGATGTCCACAAGAGTTCAAGCTTCATCGACATGAGGAGTGCAAGTCTCCCCGTCGATTGCTCATGGATCTGGACCATCTCGATTTGCAGATGATAAAATAACCAAGCATCGATGTGACTTGGAAAACACAAAGTTAATTCCTTCCATCCTTCCCGACTACATCCTGCCTCTAGCCGGTGTGGTGAATCCTGATAGTGTCCCTAGTGACTTCGACTACAGATTGGCTACTGCGTACCTCCCAAAGGAGATACACATAGGAAATCCTCAACCGAATAAGATCATGACACTAAATATCAATGACTTTAACCTAGGGGATTGCATTAAATTCAACATGCTCTCTTCTCACAAGTATTTGACTAGGACAAAGGGGAAGAAGTCGAGGATAATCCCCCAACCATGGACTATGGATCTCGTACAGTCTACCATCCTGAAAGAAATGAAAATACCCCATTTTAGAAGGCACCAGGAGGTTAACGCGTGCATTAAGATCTTGTTGTCGAGATTACATGGCATTTATTTATGGCTAGATAGACGCATCAGTGTCGATTTGATGTCGATCCATCGGATCACCAGATATAGCATGCAAGGACCAGACACGCAATACTTCTACCTAGGGAAGGCTATAGACCGCGCCTTGGTGCAGAAGTTTAAAGATACATACAATGATGTAGAGAAGAGGAAGCGAGGATACAAGGTAGCCTCCATTCAGAATGGCGTAGTGCGCCTTGCTTGCCAATTGATTGCTAGTAAGCTAGTCCGGAAGAATAGACCCACGCAGGTCACAGGGCTTGTTATTTACCTCGCAGGGAAATGCGTGGAGGGGCTATAGATGAACTGGGCAAAGAACTTAGTGAACCATTTAGACCAAGACTTCCAAGAAGCCCATGATCATGGATATGAGTTCCATTTTAGTTGGTTGCTGATCCTCATCGCATTCATAGCTTGGGAGATGCCAAAAGGTTTAACCTTCCTTGAAATAGAACCATCTGAACCCTTAGTCGTGAAGTTCACTTCTCTATGGTATTCAAGTGATATGGGAAAAAAATGGCAATAAAACACTGTTTTCCACACCTACTACCTGCAGTTAAAGAGGGCTATTGAGGTTGTCCCTCATATAGCGCCAAACACCTTGCACAGGTTCAAGCCATTTGTGAAGTTCCACGTAGACATACATTTTATCTACATCACTGTGTGCGGAGATGAACACAAAGAACTACTACTGAGTTATTACTGTTGATACTAAGAGGGGGGTGAATCAATATCAAGTACAATTTAAAATATTTTTCGAATTATACTTAAACCATTCAACTATATCCAATGAGCAATGAACGATAGTATAAGAGTTACACCAATACATCATAATACATCATGCACAATATATGAGAAATAATCAATAGTTATTGTTCAAGGGAAGTAATGACTTCCAAAGGTAGCTACAACCTCCAAATATAAAGGGAGGGATAAACCTCCAAGAGGAAGATACAATCCTCCAATATCAAGAGAGAGTTTAACTCTCCATCCTTGCCCCTTCCTTCCACCCAAGAATATATGAGAGATAATAAAACTTTACATTAAATCATCACCATCAACCAATATTCACATAGAACTTGATAATGCTTCCTGAGATTTCTTAAATTTCTGTAATTCTTCAATTCTTGGAGTACTCTGATCCTATAGATAATATTACTCAATGTATTCTCTGAAACTCCTCCAATTTTCACTCCTTGAATCCTCCCCAAAAAGAGGTTATAGAAATAATGGTAGACTTTATTCAATTATGGTCTGTTCAGAAGACCCAACTTGTATAGCATGCACTGCGCTCAATATTTAACATCCGTTTCTGAAAATCACATACAAGAAACTACATTTTGTACTCTTCCAACCAATATTCCAACAATCTCCCCTTTTGTCATTTATGGAAACACTCATGCTCCCCCTATCATCATGATCCCAATTTGTCTCCCCCTTTGACATCAATGGCAAAGGTTAGGGCTGCTCCCCCTGAACATGTGGCACTCAATAATACTTCATCCTTATTTTTGGTCTTTGGGACTTTTTCTTCCTTATAATCCTTTTGTGTGGCTTCTGTCTTCTCTCTCTTCTT
>JZKD02S2094623.1:254611-265744 GCA_000966675.3 Picea glauca
CACATCTCTTCTCAGAGATAAGCTGCCACCATTCTAGCGAGTCTTTCACTCTGTATTTTTACAGTCTCTGTACATTTCTTTCATTAATAGAAATCGTGTATTACTGTATCTGTGTTTATGGTTGCATCTCTGATATATTTCTGTTATATTACTGGATATACGTGATATCTCTGTGCATTTATTTATTATATCTCCGCTCTCATTTCGTGCCGAAAATGTGCCGAAAATAATCCGGATCAGAGCTCAAGGGTTTTTCGAAGAAGGTATGGCCGCCCTTCCCCATTCATTTTTATACATATTATTTATTACATTTCGGACACGCCAAAGCCGAGTCTATGGCCTTGGAGGATTTTAAATGGGTTGACATCGAGTTTAAGAAACGTGACCCACACAAGGTCCTGAGTAATCACATGGCGAATTGTGGCCTGAAAAGATACAAACATAAGCATTCACCTCATGAAGACATCTTCTAAGGTGCAAGATCCTATGTCGAGGTCCTAAGTTGGATTCAATCCCTGTCGCCTAGGGATATGGTCAATTTCTTCAAATTTCAGGAACACCGACGGAGCTGCCTTCCCCCAGTTTTATAGGGTAAAAACCCATAGACTGCAGATATACAAAAAACAGAAGCCAAGGGCTCAAAAGATTCAGATCCTAACCAAGAGGAAAATTAGGAAAAGAAAAAGGAAATCAGGGACCCGGAACAGGAGGCCGATATCCCCAACCCATCAAACAAGCTAGCCACAGTTGTTACCCCAGAAAAACCATCCAAGGAAATCATCTTTCCCATCGTGTCTATCACTCCCCTACAGTCTACAAAGGGGACCCCCAAAGTGGGATGGATTTTTTGCGAAGAGATAACACCCATTACTGTAGAAGAGTTTCCTCCAAATGAGTTCTTCTTCGATAAGAAGAGAAAGGTCATTGTGAAGCAAGAGCTTTACTGAGAAGCGGGCATAGTAGCCAAAAAATTCAAAATCCTAGCCGACGGGAAGGCCATGAAAAAGGAGGAATTCGCCACCCAGATAACAGGGACATTGGGGGCTTTTGCTACAGTCAACCAATTTTCTATCGAATCTCTAAAGGAATAGTTAAAGAGGATGAACCGTTTGATCAAAAAAATGGAGTCTAAGCTAGCTACAATAGGGGAAAATGACAGAGATCCAGTGAACACAGGTCTAGAGCAAGCCAGAGAAACTGATCAAAAGGAAATTGAGTGGCTCAGATCTGATCTCAAGAAAATACATCAGTCAACCCAGACCAGTCAAGCTCAGGTAAGCCAACAAGAAGAATGTATTAGGCAGTTACAGATAAAGTTGAATTCTGCCGAGAGCCAAGTTATAGACATCGGGATATTCAAATCCCAAGCCATTGAAATCCGAAAAAGAGTGTTAGTAGATTAACAAGATTTACGTGCTAAAGTGGAGGCCATCCAAAACCATTTCCAGACCATTGACCAAGTATTGGAAGACATTTCTTTGAGAGAAATATAATATGGGGTGGCTCAGGTTTCTTTCCAAGAGGCTGTTATAGACGTGATGAAAAAATAAATGGTTAGTAGTTCCAGGCTTTCCATCCTAGAGAAAACCAGAGGTAATATTTTGCTGAAGGCGTGGGAGCGTAATATATCTGAAAGCAGAGAATGAGCAAAAGAAATGAGAAACTCTTGTGAAGAAACTTCCAGCTTGATAAATGAAAGTTTGTTGGATCTCGATAGGGAAAGCTGCACTGAGACACTGGGCCAGATTGATATAGCCAAGTGCCTGCTCAATATCAAGGAGAATGAGGAAAAAGAGCAGGCTGAAATATCACAGATAAGACAGACTGATATAGTCCAAGTGCATAAATGGCTAATAAAACCAAGTGTAAAGTTATGTTCTATCATCACCAAAGACCGACAAGTAGGGGGAAGGTTGCCACAGCTAGCGAAGGATTGTTATGCTTTTGAGGCAAGCAACCAAGCAGAGTCTTCCAGGTTGATAGCCCATTTGGTGGAGGGGTGCATCACTTGCACCAAGTAGATGAAGGGGCAGGTTTTTGGTGCCAAATAATGACAAGTTTCTGTCTGTTCTATTTTTAGAACCCAAAGAGTAAAGAAAGGAAGGTGCTCTACCCACATGAAGGAGGACATAGACAAAGAAGAGAAATGCTTAAAATTCCCATTTTCTAACCTAAAACTTCGGGAACGATTGAAATTCAAATGTTTAGAAGTTTGTATAAATAGGAATTTTTGAAGAGAGAAAAAGGGCTGGACCTTTCTTGGCTGATTGTAATAGAGACTTTCCTCCTTTTGAAAATTAAAACAAAGAATTCGAAGATTCCTGATTCCATGAAGATTGAGCTATGAGTTTTGTTTTCTCTGTTATGTTATATTAAATTTCATTTCTCATATATATTTCTGATGAATGGTTAGATACAATTTAGTGCAACTTCTACTGTGGTGACCAACTTTTTAGTCGTCTAATCGCTTGTAGTTTTTCCTCTCTATCGACTATCAGTAGATACAAGACCTGTGAACTTTTTAGATCTCTATATTTTATGCTTCGTCAAATTACTTCTTGTCTTTCTCTTCTTCTGTTTACAGGGAAATATTCTCCCTTGATACTCGCGTTTTCAAATGATTAATGTTTTCTCACATTTCATACACGATTCTTTAAAAAGTTAACTTAGTTATGGGAGAAGGCCTTTCTTTTTTTTTCTACCTTTAGCATCATTTTTCAAAAGTTCTCTTTTATATGGTCAAAATAAAATAAAATTGAAGGAACTTTTTAAACCTTGAACTTTCTCTTCATTTTTTGTTCCTCCATGACTGTGCCCTTTGCAAGACAACCCAACATTGAACCCATCCTATCGGATCAAACTAGCATCGCTTTGAACCTTTTTGACACCATACTTAAAACCACCATCATGCGGGTCGAACTCAAATGTTCATGGGCCTCAATCGAATAGGATATAAGCATCCAGGAACGTTTGGAAGCGAGACAAAGACAACTTAGAAATCAACCTTAGCTTCCTTTTCCCGAAGGTTGTTTTTTCCCCTTTTTATCTTTTACTCACTTTCAGATGCCTAGACCCTATACTTTCTAGCCTTAAGTATAGACTCTGGAACAACACCATCTAGGATGGTATCTATTGCCAATTTGTTGTTCCTTTTTGCTTCCTTCTGAGCTGCAGTATTTGGTTTCTTCAAAGCATATTATCCTGAAGCAATTAAGAACCAAACATTTGCCCCAAGAGCTTTCAAGTAAGTTTCCATTCTATTACTCTAGTATTCAAAATTGCTTCCATCAAATGGTGGAATCCCATTTGGAATTTTGTCTTCCATTTCTTCGTAGGGTCTTCCTTCCAGTGGTTAAACTGTACTGAAGGTAACCCACTCTGATACCAATTGTTGATACTGAGAGGGGGGTGAATCAGTATCAATTAAAATTTAAAAAAATTTTCAACTTATACTTAAACCATTCAAATATATTCAATGAGCAATGAACAATAGTATAAGATTTACACCAATACACCATAATAAACCATGCACAATATATGAGAAATAATCAATAGTTATTGTTCAAGGGAAGTAATGACTTCCAAAGGTAGCTACAAATTCCAAATGTAAAGGGAGGGATTAACCTCCAAGAGGAAGATACAATACTCCAATATCAAGAGAGATTTGAACTCTCCATCCTTGCCCCTTCCTTCCACTGAAGAATATATGAGAGATAATAAAACTTTACATTAAATCATCACCATCAACCAATCTTCACATAGAACCTGATAATGATTCCTGAGACTTCTTCAATTTCTGTAATTCTTCAATTCTTGGAGTACTCTGATCCTGTAGATAATAATACTCAATGTATTCTATGAAACTCCTCCAATTTTCACTCCTTGAATCCTCCCCAAAAATAGGTTATAGAAATAATGGTAGACTTTATTCAATTCTTCTCTGTTCAGAAGACCGAACTTGAACACCATGCCCCCCACTCAATATTTAAAATCCAATTCTAAAACTCGCACAAAAGAAACCAAAGTTCATAATATTTCTAATGGAAGTGGTCCCACTTCATTTGGATTTTTTAGGAATAAGTTATGACTATTTTACGCGGAACACCTGTTTATTGACTAGCTTCAGGACTGGTCACAAATCCTATCTTCCACATAGTCTATCTCCATAATTATAGTGAACCAAGAGCTGAACTTTTTACTAGAGGTACCTTGATATGTCTTCTCAATACCATAGCAAATGCACCATATGAATCTTTCTATAAAAAAAATTTATAGAAAAAATGGTAAGATGACCTGAAAATAACATACCTTAGAACACATCACCAAAAGACTTCATCCTCCCTTGAAATCCAACCTTCTTTTCTTATTTTTTCCTATGAAATTCGACTTGTATAAAATGAATATATAATGATGTTTATTTATACCATTTATTTCACTTCCTTTTAACATTAGGGCCGATCTGAAACTTTCTTATTTTGTAATTCTTTTCTTTTATTATTTTCAGGGCCTACATGTACTTCCTTCATCAATTCACTTTTTCATCTTCAAAAATTCATTTCTCCTCAACCATGAGGATCCACGTGATGTGACACATACCACAGGAAAAACCATGATGTATCTTATCCACTCATGGGTGTTGTATATAAATGTTCATTGTTCTTCATGTCCAAATACATTTATCAATCTTGCGGTCCAAATCCCATGACTAGGGTTGACATCAATGACAACAACCAATCTTCCAACAATTAAAAAATCACAGTAGAGGACTTAGAAGAAATAACTAAGGACTATATTGCATAGCTCCTTATCCTTGTTGACCCCTTAGAACTGTCTGATCCTGAGCTAATAAAAATCTTGGTGATCACTCGAGAAGGGCATGATACACTTGGAACTAGTAGAAGGAAGAAGACAAAAGATGTCCAACAACTGAGAAATGCATTAGAAGAAACTGCTTTAGAGTCACCTGGAGGAGAAGATGATGACGAAGTAGATAAAGAAGAGAAAAATGGACAAGAATATCAACAGAAGAAAGGCGAAGTAACACCGCCACATAATCCCCCTGATGACGCAGAGCCATCTCAAAAAAGAAAGGTTTATCCCATGAAACCCACATCACGGAAGAAGTCAAAATATAGTATGAACAAGCTGTAGACTATGCTCACACTAGATGACTTTGAATTCATCATCATAGTTGTATTGGATGCCTCAAAAGATATTTTGCAGAGAAATGAAGCTAAGAAAGAGACCTTGTATGAAAAAATTGAAGCAGAATGGCGAGGGGTACAACAGGCCCTTCACTCCATCCGCGCAGTGTCCATTGTGCCCCCTCTGTTAGAAGAAATAGATTTGGGAGATGAGCCTACCCAACTCTGTAGACTAGCCGATGTGACTGAATCCCACCTTCATCATGCACAAGAAGAAATAGAACATGCCACAGTGGCCTTGAAGCAAGTACAAGAGGAAGTATCAAAGCAACACAGTGTTGTGCAGCAGGAGAAGACTGCCTTGCAAGAAAAGTTTGAAGTGGAAATGGTGCAGATCCAGCATGAGAAAGAATAGCTGATTGTGGAGCAAGTTGGAGTAAAAGAAGCATTCAACAGATCACTTTTCTCTATGACAGGATTAGAGATAAAGGAGAAAGAACCAGTGAAGCATCAAGTAACATAGCTTGTTGAAGCCATCCAACAACTTCAACAGAGAATAACAGATCTAGAGCTACAAACAGTACCAAGTACTTCACAGGACGTGCAATATCAAAGAGAAGCCACTTCTCAGAGTGTAGTTGAGAGAATCAAAACATTATCTTTGGAATGTCAACAACTTAGCAGTAGAAGTGTGCAGACTTATGAGCGACTTACTGAAGACCCTGAATTGAAGACACTGGAACCACAACTACAGGAAGCAAAGAAACAAGCAACGACAGTACAGGCGCAACTGAAGCTCCTGTCAAAAGTTAAAAGAATAAAAAGATATCAGGAATAGCGCACTGTTGAATAACAGGTCCATATCATACATAGAAAAGTCATGGAAGTGACTTAGAGGCTCTGGCCAGTCCAGGATGCAACTTGCCATCTATTTGAGGAGATTGAAGGATGAGGAGCAGAGTTAGAATAGATATTCAGTTTAGTCAAACAATGCTTAGAGGGACCTATGAATGAGGAAGTTCTCCATGATTTCATCAAGAAGAAGGCCCTGTTGAAGCAGTAGGTCGAAGAAGCTTGAGCTAGGCTCCAGGATTTTGAAGTAGAGATACCCAGATCAGAGTGACTCAGGATGAGTTAGAGGTGAGTGTTGTGGGCCTGTTTGACCTTGACCAAGATTTGGAGATCCTTGTTTAGGTTTGGCCTATTTTGGGACTTTGACAGGATGTCGAAGGAAAAGTGCAAGTCAAAGTAGATATCATGGATTCACGACCCCTTTTCAGTCCTTTTTGAGTTTTGGGCTTATGTAATGGGTATGGGGATGTCGGCCCATGGGTTTACCCATGTTTAGGCCAATTTGTTATGTATAAATAGATGTCTAGGTGATGTACGAGGAGAAAATATAGGCATTTGTGTGATTATGTGCTAAGTGAAGGTGATAGTTGTACATGCTTTGAGTAGACTATGTGAAACTTTCAAGGCTAAGTACAAGTGACTGTAAGAGATTGTGTAAAGGCTTTGTGCTATAACCTATCTCGAGAAGGAAGGATATAGTGAAGTGTGCATAGATCTCCTGTCTTATGCGGAGTAGGACCTTATGGATATGTGCATGTAGATGATTGATATAAAGATAATAAAGAAGATGAAGAGTTGGTGGACATAGCCCCAAGATGGGGGTGAACCACGTATATCCTGTGTTGTGTTTTCTTTGTGCATTATGGTGGTTTTATGGTTCATACAATTAATGCTTAGTATAATGATGTATGTTTATATGAATATGATAACTTAGTTCCTAATGATGTGAATGAGATGCTATATCTAATCTATGTTGATGTGCTTAGTGTTTGAATGTGTTGAATCTCATTGAATACTGCGTTGCGCTATGTTATCACTAATTTTGGTAATGGTGTGTTTCCTCATGAATTTCCTTTCATTGGTGAAAAGGGAGGAAGAAAAGGGTGAAAAATATCCATGTGTGCTATGTTTTGAGCGGGCACATTTCTTTTTAAAGGGCACTTAGATCAGGGTGGCCATAATTTGCACGCCCAGATCTGCGACACAGATCCCATTTCGGACCCCCACCACCGTTCTACCTTTAATGAGGGGGGTGAGGTTTAGAATTAGCACTAAAGGGTGCTCAGATCTGGGTAGCCAGAATTTGCATGCCCAGATACACGACGTAGATCCCATTTTGGACCCCCCCGTTGTTCTGCCTTTAACGAGGGGGGGGGGTCTAGAATTAGCACTAAAGGGTGCTCAGATCTGGGCGGCCATAATTTGCATGCCCAGATCTAGGACACAAATCCCATTTCGTACCTCCCCCACCTTTCTTCCTTTAATGGGGGGGGGGGGTTCTGGAATGGAGTGGTTTCAAATGGGCCCCCCTCCTATCGTGTTACCCTCCTATTGGTTTTCAGATCCCTCCCCCTAAACCCCTTACCGCCTTTACTTTCCACTACCATATTGTTCGCCACTCACCTCTTGCCATGTGTTTCACACACCTATCACCCCCATTCTCCCAGGTGTCTTGTCCTTTTTCCTCTCGTTCCTCTCTCCTCCCAACACCTGTATCCCTTCATCCCCCTCATCCTTCCCCATGTTTTCTACCTCTGACCTATCTCGGTGTAGTACATGTACCTTCCACCACCCACACTCTCCTAGTCGCCTTCCATCCGTCATATCTGTCCAGAGGGTCATCTCTCGTTTCACCTCCCCTGTCAAATCCCCATCCACGCTCATTGGCAGGTCCTCTTATAGGAGTCTAGTGAAACAACAAACAACCAACAAAAATCTTCCATGACTCCCAGGTGCAGAGTTGACCAAGGCATTTCAGATCCCGATGAAGCAGTTAATGAAGATGTGGAAGGTGGGTGAGACATTGTCTCCTTCCATAAATCGAAATCCAGAAAAATACAAGCTCAGAGGTGACTATTAGTCCTTTCTACCAAAGATTGCATTCGTCAGAAGACTGCATGGGTAGTCTGTCCAACGTCTGCATGCGTAGCCTGAGAGAGAAGCTCCTCAACATTAAGCATTGAACTCAAGATGTGATTGTTTTTGAGATATCCTAGCTTGTCTGAGTATATGGAGGCATTTTTTCCATTTTTGTTGGCATTGGTGGTAGAACTAAGCTCCTGATTGTAAATCTTTAACAAGGCCTCTGGTCCTCTAGTTATATATTGAAGTTTGGAATTTCCTATTTAATGGCAGGCAACCTCCTCTTCTCTTTTCCTCTGACTCTTAAAGACCGGGCATGGATGATCCAGTCGGGTGTTTTAATGACTGTGTAATGAAGGTTTTATTATATCAATTTTTACGTCATTTGCTCTAGGAATGCTTTTTTTGGGATGAACTTGAATTGGCACCCTTCAGAGCTCACAGTCCATGTATACTACAACATCTTGTGGGAAAACATGTACAAAACATTCTATGTTGTTATCTGTGATCAATTTATTGCGGCCATTTACTTCTTTCTCTTTAAGAAAGAATGCCCTAGATTATCAGGCAAAGCAAAGAAGGTCATAGTTAAAATTGGTCACTGGTTTTTGGATGAACACGAAACCTACATCAGGATTTTTTGTGCCATAGGGGCACCACATTTATTTCTCAATTATGTTCCTGACTGGCTAGTGTTAGGAGAAATCTTCTATCAAACCATCATACAAGGATGCAATGCAACTTTAGTAAAAGACAAGAAGCGAGCTTTCATACAGTATGAGTTTCATATTGGATTCTGCATGGACAAAGACACCACGCATGCTAAACAACTTGGGCTAGGTCAATTGGAATTTCGGTTCCAAACTGGCCGATTTCACAAACACGATCCCAAGGGATTGGTCTTACAATGAGCATCATAGGTATCATCCTATTGGCCTTATGCCCAGAATCAGTTTGAGGATGAAATTTTCACTGAGAATGCTCAAGACTGGGATATGGTGGTAGCAAAGACGGATGATCCTAGAGGAACCGGGTTTAGAGCTATGAGCTATGAAGAGTAGGCCACATTTTTGGAGCAAGAAATTCAAGGAGTTGGTTGATGCTCTGAAGAAATAGTGGCATATGAGTTGGAGGAAGAAATTGTTACCCCCTAAGCTTCATTTCATCCAATGACAAAGGAGAATGAAATGCAGCTTCAAATACTACACGAAGGACTTGATTCGAATAGAGAGGGGGGAAATTATTTCATTTTTTAATGAGCTTGACATAGAAACAAGAATTATGCTCGTAAACTTTGTTTCATTTTTTAACGAGGTTTCCACAGAGATGAAAAAAACTATCCTCGTAAGTGGTTTCATTTTTTAATGAGCTTGAAATCATAAAACCATGCTCAAGTCTAGTTTCATTTTTTAATGAGCTTGAAATCAGAAAATCATGCTCAAGGACGTTTGTTTCATTTTTTAATGAGGTTGCCTCAGAGACACACAAACTATCCTTGACCCTCTCTTCTTGATCATGGATTCCAAGAGGACAATGCTCTGGAATGACACCATGTCAAGGGACAAAAGTTGGTCATGGCTTCCAAGAGGTCTTCACTAGAAGGAAGAAACACACTCTGGAAGGACACCATGTTGAGGGTTGTGTCAGGAGTAAAGAGATCAAGCTCTAACAACCCTATCGAAGATATTACCATGCCAACTACTGGATCTAAGTCATCAGAAGTTGAAGCCATGGGTGACAATGCCACATAAATGACCTGTGGCAGGGGTGATACTATCTGCATACAAGAACCATTCAGGGAGGCAATCCAGGCGGGGTCAATGAATGAAAATTGATCAATAGTCACAACTCGTCCATCGTGAGGGAAAGATATCACACGAAAAAGAGTAGACACAATAGCTTTCATGGCATAGACATAATCTCTCTGAAGGAGTAAAGAAAAATACAAGGGGTCTTGGAATACCATGACATCGATAAAGACAGTTTTCCCTCCCAGAGTTACAGGAAACTGAGGAAGGGTCGTTGAAGGTTGACTAGTTATTTTGTTAAAAGCTAACAGATTCTACGTAACCGATGCAAGTGAAGGAAAACCCAAAGCTTTCCAAGAAATAGAGGAAAAAATACTAACAGACGAACCTTCATCTATCAATGTTTGGGGAACGTCCCGACCACAAACCTGTATTGTATTCTAGAAAGGAATGTAAGAGGGAAGACAAGGTCCAGTTAGCACACCCCAATCAAAATGGATGGTCTCATTACTTGGAGTGGGTCCTATGGGATAAGGAGGAATACCGCTCGACACGGGAGATTCTGTATCAACGAGAAAAACATGGGAAGTATCAGGTTTACTCTCTAGCGCGAGAGTAGGAACGATTGATGGACAGATCATATCGACCACTTGAGTTTCATTCTCCAAGGATGGAATGGGGTTGACAGATGGCAACGCATTGACCACTTGGGTGACATTATCCAAGGGGAGAATGGGGTCGACAAGTGGAGACAGATCAACCGCTTTAGTTTCACTCTCTAAGGGGAGAGTAGGATTGACCAAGAATGGTATCGGATCAACCACTTTATGAACTGGTTCAACTAAGGACGTGACAGTATTGACGACATGATTAACTATTTTGACCGGTGAAGGGATCAGAATGATCATTCCATCAACTATTGAAGGGTTGAGAGAAAGCTTATGGTAAGCAGTTGAAAGTTGAGGCTATGAAACAGTCATGTCTTCGAGTAATTTTGAGGCTTCATTCATATGAGGACAAAGGTGAGTGAGATGAATCCCTTTGCGTTACATACACGGGAACTTGACTCTACTTTTCTTCTTCCCAATCGTATCATGACTAGTCAACGGGAAGTCATCAGCATGTTGTTCAGAGGCTAACGACATGGGTTGGAGAGGATGTGTCGACTGTTTGCACTCTTTTCGTCATTTGATGAGCAAAAAGTGAGTGCTTACATGCCTAGTTGGGCTCTGCTAGTCATGACAGCTGTGATGTAAAAGGTTAGAAAGAAAAAAACTAAGCTATTAACAAGAATTAAACAAAAACTA
>JZKD02S2094623.1:277596-325303 GCA_000966675.3 Picea glauca
CCACTTAAATGTTCAAGTACCAGATGATTCAAAATGAAAATGTCTCCTTGGTATATATAGGAGACTAGGAGGTTTAATGGCCTAAAGCTGACATAAATAAAATAACATTACTAATATATATTACAATTAATGGCCTAAAGCCGACATAGATAAAATAACATTACTAATCTAATATGCCCCAATTAAGTGGTAATGAGCCAATATTAGGGCTTAACAAATACTCCAGAGGAAACTTCGCAGAAGGAAAAATCACAAGAATTGAACTTCGTCGAGATATCATAATAACAACATCTAGCACTTTGCCATGGCGCAACAATATAGCCATTGGACCGATACATCCGTTCAACTTCCACCCTGAACGGGTTGAAAAGAAATTATGGGTTCCCACTAGACCATTGGAAAACGCCAGAACGAATAGAACGAAGTTAATGAAGGCCCCATATCCATTGCAAGAAGACTGTTGCTAAGTTTCTCTACTTAGTCTGTCGTGCCACGCACTGAGAATACTTTTTGCTAAGTGAGAATTTGAGCCTGAAAATTGAGATTACTTCACCCTGTGATCATTTCCTTGTTCCCATACTGTTCATCGTAGTCTTTGAATTCACTTTCACACCTCAACTAGTAGACCCAAGCTTGTATGTCGGACGAGCTGAGTGTTGTTAAGAAAGCAGTTGAAGAAGTTTTGATTGACCTAATCTCTGAGAGAGTCATGTCATAGAGAAGGATGTATGTAGGTGTGCAATCATCATCGACATGAAGAGTCCAAGCTTCTCCCTCCACTACTCATGGAGAAGAACCTTCCAGAACCATGACCGAGACAAGAACAAAGCACAATGACGATATTGCAAATGCCAAAATGATCCCACGCATTCTGTTGATTTACATACCACCTTTCAGCGACAAGATAAACTGTGATAGTGTACCCAGAGACTTTGAGTATACCTTGATCACCGCGTATCTTCTGAAAGGGGTGCACCCAGTACATGTTGACCAGGATAAGCTCACAACACTGAAATTTAATGATTTTAACCTTGGATATCACAAAACCTACAACATGTTAGGTCCGCATAAAACTTAACCAAGACTAAAGGAAAAAATCCTAAGATTGTCCCACAGTCCTGGACCCATAACCTCGCGCAGTACACACTGCTCAATGTAATGAATATCCCTCACTTCGGTAGACACCAAGAAGTCAATGCATGCATCAAGTTGTTGTTGTCTTGCTACCACGATGGGTACTTATGGTTGGATTATTGCATTACTGTGGATCTGAATCTAATCAATCGGATCATAGGACTTAACATACAAGGCACTGACCTATAGGAATTTTACCCAGGCAATACCTTAGACCGAGCACTAGCACAACAAATAAAGGAAACTTATGGCGATGTAGAGAAGGGTATGTGAGGCTACAAGGTAGCCTCTATCTAGAGTGGTGTAGTGTGCCTTGCATGTCAGTTGATCATGGAAAAGTTAGTTCACAAGAACATACCAACACAGGTGACTGGCTTCATAGCTGACCTTGTAGGGAAGTGCACCGAGGGACTACAGATGAATTGGGCACAATATCTTATAAACTAGTTAGATCTATATTGCAGAGGAGTGCAAGACCAAGGGTATGAGTTCCACTTTAGTTGGTTGCTCATACTGATTGCTTTCATCACTTGTGAACTGCCGGAGGGAGCCCCTTTTTTGGAGATTGAACCTTTCGAACCACTAGCCACGAAGTTTTGTACGTTGTGGTACTCCAACAACATGAACAAGCAGTGGAAGTCTAATGTTGTCTTCCACACCTACTTCAACCAACTGAAGAATGCAATTCAGTCTACACCGCGAATCACCCCAAACGTAATTCATAGGTTGAGACCTTTGATGAAATTTAGCGTGGATTGCCACTTCACCTATATTACAGCGCATGGTGATGAGCATAAACAAAAGCTTCAATCCTACTACAAGTTGACAAAAGATGACTTGGAGGTGATTACCAAGGAATGGTCGACGGACCTCCTTATTGCAGCAGACCCCGCAGACATGTTTGACGAGGAAATCCCTGAAGCTATGATGGATACACCTGCACCAAGCAGGACTAAGAAGGATTATGAAGTTGAAGATGTCCCTAGCATGTCCACAAAGACTACTTCGATATCACCTATGCAAGGAGGTGATGGTGATGAGCTAGGCAGTACAAAAGTTGAGAAAAATAGAGGTGAGGTTAGTCCACCTAGAGAGGAGGAGGATCCCTCCATGAAAAGAAAGATGACACCACCAAATCCCTCCTCTCGAAAGAAAGCTAAGGCCACCCGGACCACGCTTAAAAATACCCTTACCATGGATGATTTCAACTTCTTAATTGTCGTGTTGAATGATTTTTCACTAGATCTCGTAGAAAATCAAGAAGAAAAGAAGGAGGAGATATTCAATTGAATCAAGGGTGAACTCAAAGAAGTGCAGTAGGCACTCTAGTCCATCCAAGCAGTTTCTACAGCACCCTTGATAAGAAGAACATCAAGAGCAGATGATGAGCCCACTCAATTACACCAGATCGTTGATCAAGTCGAAGCTCGCCTTCAACGAGCTCAAGACGACACAACACAAGCCACCCAGGCTTTGATGAAAGCATAGAAAACACTTCTAGAATAATAGAATGAGGCATAATGGGAAAATATTTACCTGAAAGCGAAGTGGGATGAGGAAAAGGCACAGTTTCTAGTAGAGAAACTTGAAGTATAGGAAAGGGTTCACAAGGCACTGCACTCTGTGACGGTCATATAAGTGAAGATGGAAGACCGTCTCCCACAGCAGGTGACCCAACTAGAATAATTAATCCAGCAACTCCAACAACGCATCACATATCTAGAGATTTTCATCGTGCCTAAGACCCCCCAAGAAATAAGAGATCTAAGAGAGGCCACTACTCGGAGCACAGTTGGCCGATTAAAAACCTTTTCCTTGGAATGCAAGAAGTTGAGCGCCAGAAGTGCCCAGATATATGAAACCCTCACAAAGAATCCAGAATTGTAGACATTGGAGGCACAACTCCAAGAAGAAAAGGAGCATGCAGACATGCTACAGGTGCAAATAAAGACTTTGACTCCATTCAAAATAATGAAGAGGTTCGTAGAACAATGCACAACCCAATAACGGGTACATACGATGCAAAGTAAAGTGATGTAAGTCTCCCAATGACTTCATCCAATCCAAGAAAAGGCATTCCAACTGTTCACTGAACTTGAAAGACAGGGATTTGAACCCGAACAGGTTGTCATCACTGCATAACAACGCCTGGAAGGACCGCTCACTGACATAGTGATCCAGGAATTTACTGAGCAAGAGGCTATCACACTGTAGTAGGTCGAAGAAGCTTGATCCAAGCTTGAGGCATTCAAGGCAGAATTGATCAGACCCGAGTGACCCAGGAAGAGTCACAGGTGAGTGTTGGGGGCCTGTTGGCCCTTGACCAAGTTTTGAAGAATACTTGGTATATTTGACCATTTTTGGGACTGCGACAGCTTGACAAATATGGAGTGAAATGCAAAGAGGAAATTAGGGAAGCAAGACCTATGTTTGGGTCCCTTTTAGGGTTTTGGGTTGATGTAAAGGGAAAGGGATGTCGGCTCATGGGTTTACCCATACTTAGGCCCATTTTGTAATCTATAAATAGATACTTAGGCAATGGCTAGTAGTACATCTATGTGATGTATAGCTAAAGGCTTAGTTCTAGTAGCTGGATCTATGTGATTTGATGTATATTTCAAGTGCTCTGTTCATGATTGTAAGGAGATTGAAAAGCTAAGTGCAAGTTGTTGTAGTTTTGTGCTGAAGTGCAAGGAAGAAGGATCTAGTGAGCTGTGCAGATCTTTTGTCTTGTGTGAAGTAAGGGTCACTGAAGCTCTGTGCTGTAACCACTTGACCAAGATAATATAAAGAAGAAGACTTTGTGGATGTAGCCCTAGGATGGGGGTGAACCACGGTAACTTTTGTATTGTGCTTCGACCTAATGTGTTTATCTGCTTCTTGGCTAAGTGCTTGCTATGATTAAATAGATCTAGTTATGCTCTATTCTTATGATATATGAATGAATGTTAGATCTAATAGATAAGATGCTTAGTGCTTGATCTTCTGGATCTAATCTATATTTCTGTGGTTAAGTACTGAATCATCTTTAGTCTAAGTATTCGCTGTGATGCTCTGTGCTATATACAAAGTACCATAAGGGTTAAATATTGATGAATGGTCTATGCTAAGTGCCCTGTAAAATATATAATGACAGATCGGTGTCCCAGATAAGGTTGCAAACATCTGAGTTGTACAACCACCTCTACCTCTACCTTGGGTGAGACTTCATATGTTTCGCAGGTGTTGCCAAAAAGGTCAGTAGTTAGGGTTTTTTTGGTGTGATATTGAGCATTGAAACCTGGGTCTACCCCTGTGCCAAGAATCATTATTCAACATAGCCACAAGAAATACACTGTAGATCTATTCTCTTAAAGAGTTCAAATTCAAACATAGCCACGAGACACACACAGTGGACCTATGTGTCAGCACAAAATCATGAATACTCCGTCGCAACCTGGATTGATATGGTGAGATCCAGGGTCTTCATTTCCATCGTCCCAAAGTATGAATCTATCCATGTTTACACGTGTTAAAGTCGAACATGGTAGAAACCGCTTGATTATCGGTCATTAATGAAAACCGTTAAGAAGTGCGAGGGAAATCACCATTGATGTCAATGACTCCCAAGGTACTCTAGTACAATCCAATGAATGTGAATGAATTATTTGAAGTCAAAAACTCGATGGAATCTTCCAATCAGGGGCCAATGATGTGAACCCACTGTTGAAAGAGAGGAAACCTACCATTGAGGCATGCATGATCCAAGGTACTAAATGATTTCTAAGTCTTTTTCCTAGATAATGAGATGAAGTAAATAGGAAAAGACTCGTCATAGGAGGGCCTTAATGTATCCCTCATCAATGACACGAAATATGTAACAGATTTGAAGTAGATCATAGTATGAAGTGATTCGGACCTGACCCAGGGAAGGTCGACATAGTAGAAAATTTAGAATTGCAGATGGCCTACTCGATAGAAGGCTTGTTTAGGTTGGACTTCTATTGAACACATTAACGACACAACAATTGTATTGGAAAAATTGACCCAAGCAGGACCCAACATATGGAATTGTAGATGGTCAAACATGAGACAAATGGATTTCCCAACCCGAATATAGTGATGAAGGGGGGCGTCGTGTTCAAGAGAGACTTTACTGCCACTAACACAAATACAGATACACATTTCTTTCCCAATTTTCCCCCTCCATTTCTAGAGATAACATATGCTTTTAATGTAAGCTTGAGGAGGATAACATATGCTTTTAATGTAAGCTCATCCTTAATATGAGTCCCTCGAAGTATTTTTAATGAACCCTAGGAAGGAGTGGTTTGGTCCTATATGGGCCTTTCTATGTTTGTTTTACGAGTCCAAAGAAAGAAAACTCAAGGGTTTTTCATGTTTAGAGAGTCTGAAAAACACTTAAATAAAACTCCAAAATATCTTTTTCCATAAGTTAGTCTGATGACACCGAAAAAGAGATATTCTACTGCTCATCAAAAATTTTATTCAAATACTTTTACGAGAGGGAAAAGAACAAGGTCCCTCAGCTATCTTTTTGTGTTTAAGGAGCTAGAAAAGAGCTTGAAGGATACTCCATAGGGTTCATTTTTCATATTACAAATACGAGTTCGAAAAAACAATAAAAGGTTATTCGATTTCATTCTGATGGTTTCACGAGCGTGAGAAATAATTAAGACCGTGCTCGAAGTTTTTCCTAAAAAACCCTAAAAGTATACGTACATAAGAAAACACACAAAAATGACCAAAAATGGAGGATCCATGTCAAGCATCCCGTCTTTAGATATTTCAATATGTAATAGAGACACCTTGCATAGTTCATTAGATTTAGGGCACAGGTAAAATATTCAAAAATTAATTTAATTTGCAATAAAAATGGTAAAAAGTAATAGAATAGGTCAAAATAGCCCATTTACCATTTCATTTTGCAATTTCACCCAAATAGGGCGCAAAACGCTCATTTTCTTCCAAATTTCAAGGGAAGATTCTAGAGTGGCTCGTGGACCATTTCTCAAACCACTTCCGTCAGAAAGGTAATCTCTTGCCCCTTTCTCTTTTCATGGTTTAAATTTTCATTTTTAATGGTTTATTTTTTAGTTAAGGTCAATTTTTTGGGAGTCATTGCGCTTTGAGATCGTCACATGCTCACACTATCGTGAACTGTGATGATACCAAATTTTCACAAGGGATACATGACTAGGGTGCAATGATGTCACTCTGTGTAAAAGAAAGCCCCTGCGACAACCACAACTCAATTTTTGAAAAAATAAAATGAGCTACGAAAACTTCCAAGTTTTGATTTTTCATGAATATAATCATCCTTTGATGTTGTTTGGCAAGTTTTACTCAGTCAATACGCTCGAGTGGAGGGAGTACTACACATGAGTAAGAATAATACTTTTTCGGGAATGACTCGACCACTATCATGGTAGTCTGGGAGTGTGGTTTACTAAAAAATTTCAAGGTTCAGGGCATGAGATCCCAACTGAGGCTATTGGAGTACCTAGTCCACATGTGGGACATCAATGAACAAGCATTTCACATGGGTCTACATAAACTCACCTTGGATATAGATGAAATTTAATTTATGATAGGGTTATTGTACCAAGGCTCTCGGGTATCACTCTTAGGAAGCAGGGGTGGAGGAGAACCGATGGACTATTACGTTGCAAATCACTGCATGCAAGGTACATAAAAGAATAGTGGAAAGGTTTCCATTAGGAATGTTAGATATTTACCATTGTGAATTATCCTCTACACTATCATCTATATGGAAGGGAGTGCGAATCCCCACATGGATTTACAAAGACACTTTCAGTACGCTATAGAGTGTATGGAGCCCCGAGTCTTTAATTGGTGCGAGGGTCTTTTGAAGAATATGAAGAAACAACTGACAAAGTGTTGGAATGGTCGATTGAAACAGTTTAGCTATGGATTCATTTTGGTATCCTTCTTCTTGGAGAGGGTACCC
The DNA here is from genome assembly GCA_000966675.3 of Picea glauca. Classification (NCBI taxonomy): domain Eukaryota; kingdom Viridiplantae; phylum Streptophyta; class Pinopsida; order Pinales; family Pinaceae; genus Picea; species Picea glauca. The sequence goes on from JZKD02S2094623.1 coordinate 284,702, forward strand.
ATCTTATGCTTACCGATGGAGTGGGGAATACCCACTCCACAAGTTCCTCAGCTGAAAATATGGGTGGATTTGATGGCTCGTCATGGTGGCATGCCAATCGTAAAATATGATGAATCTTTCTTCCAGTGGCTGAGAGATCAGCTAATTATGGTGGAAGACTATGCTTACACTGGGAATAACTTTTGTGGGGACCCTGACTTGGCTCTACCCGAGGTATCTTAGTGGGAAGACATAGGTAAGAATGATTTTTTCATTATATGTTTTTTTTGGTATTTTAATTATAAAATGTTTTTCTTCATTTATCCAAGACAAATCAAGTACTCTCAACAATGAAAATGTGGTGCCTTATCATCCTCCAGGACCATATCCTATTCAAATATGAGGAGAGATAGGTGTTGTGGTGGGTCGAGGAGTGGTTGCTGAAGATCTCGAGAAGATCGAACATAACCTAGAGGGATTAACCGTGAACATACCTGATATCACAGTGGATGAACTACCTCGACGCTACCATCGCCATACAATTGGTGTATTATCATCTATTAGTCGATTTCTCCATAGACTGGCACAGGCAGTCATTTTTTACAATGAGCAGCATCCTTGATGCTTATGTATATGAAGCCATGAGCTTCACTGTTTTGACATTTTGGTCTTAGTACAAACACTTTTTGTAACTTTTGACGTATTAATATAAAGTTCCTACCGAGTTACTTGTATTTTCAAATGTGTGTTTGAATTTATAAATGGTGCAAATGTATATCTAAAAAATAATTATCCAATGCATTTGTTAATGTGTTTAGACATCTAGGAATATGTTGAAACTCGATATAATCAAAATGTCTTTCCAAGAGGCAAATTCTTAAGTATACCCGTAACAATGTAGGACTTCGTATGGAATAAACGTTAATCAATTGCATCACTATTAACTGTGAATCAAGTCATACAATAAGATGGCAGATGAAAAATGAAATGGCATCAGTTAATAACTCGATAAATGCACTGTATTCCGTTATATTATTAGTTGCACGACCAAGGAAAACACCGTGTAGAATGATCAACTCATCCGTATTTTCATAGATTTCCCATGCATCAGACGTTAGGTTTTAAGTACTATGACTAGTACCATCAGTAAATATGACATAGGGTAGACAAGACACTGACATCTCGAAACCAAGCACAATGCAAGGTAAGAAGTCGAAAGGCAGAACAAAAAATGAAAAAAGCACACTAGCGTATGATACACTAAAAATACAAAGAAGTCATGCAAAAATAGTTTAAGGATATTACTTCTTCAAGTAAAGCCAATTGTTGGGTTCACTCAAAGGAATTCCATCATAATCTACCAGATCTTAAGCCCATTTCTCCAACACTTTTTTAACGATATAAGGTCCATGCCACATGGGCTCGAATTTACCAGCCCCTAATAAGTCACGATCTTGTTTGTAAAGGAGAACTAAATCACCCTTAGAAAAAAGACGTGGTTTGAAATGCTTGTCGTATTAATATTTGACATGTTTCTTCTAAGTTTCAATGACTAAGGAAGCATCATGATGATTCTCATCTAATTGCATCAAATACAAGAGACATTTCTCTTCAGCTGAGGTGTTAGGGAGAAGTTTGACAACTAGTTTCAAGTATGGGATTTCACATTCAATCGATAGAATAGATTTGATACCATATTCTAAATGGAAATGTGTGAACCTTGCAGAAGATTTAATAGATGTTCGATAGGCCCATAATGCCGAGAAGAGCATCGTGTTCTATCCTGACTTGTGAATTCCTACCATCCATCAAAGCATATTATTGAGAACTTTGTTGATTGCTTCAACCTGGCCGTTGTCCTGTGGATAGTAAGGTGTTGAGTTTTCATGTTGAAGACCCAAATTATTGTTAATTTCAGACATAATGAAATTGTGAAAATGACTACCATGGTCAGTGACAATGTCTTGAGGGACACCAAATCTAGTAATGATATGATTGAATATGAACAAAGCTACAGTTTTCTCGGTATTATCAAATGTAGGCATCACCTCATCCCATTTAGTTAAATAATCCACGGCTACAATAATGTATCCATGCCCCTCGACTGAGTGAGGGTTACATGTCATGAATTCAATTCCCCATTTAGCGAATGGACCAACGCAAACTATAGGGTAAAGAGGTGCAGGACGAGATCAGATCTTATTTTTATACGTTTGACAAGCGTGGAATTTTTGAACAACAGTAATGCAATCCTTAAACAACGAAGGCCAGAAGTAACCAACTCGCAATATATTTTGGGCAGTGGCATACCCAGACATATGATCGCCACATGATCTAGAATGACAGTCATTTAAAGATTTATTATCTTCATCATAGGTTAGACATTGTTAAAATATGGAATTAATACCACGACAGTAAAGGGTATCACCAAGGATAATGTATTGACAGAATTGATACCGAATATGACGACAACATATACTAGAAATATTGGGCCAGAAAGATTGTGTTTGGAGATAAATGATAATGTCTCCATACCATATGTCATCAGAACTGATCAAAGAGAGAGACTCATCAGGAAATGAATCCTCTGCCACGGTTTCTATCTCAGCGGAGGGAATGTCACATATCAACTAAAAAAAAACCAAAGATTTCTTTGACTTGGCTCGCTCAAAATCCAAATCAAACTCCCAGATAATCACTATCCATTTGGATTATTTTCACCCTAGAAAATGTCGAGTAAGGATGTGTTGCATAGGGTTGCAATAAAAAATTATTCTGGTTTTCTGCAATAAGATATAATGACGAAAATGTTGCACAACTTGAACAGCTGCCAAGGCCAGTTTCTCCACATGCATATATTTGGTTTTGGTGGTCGTGAGACTCCAAGTAAAATAATATATAACATGTTCATCATGTGAATCATCCTCTTGGACTAGAACCGTAGCTATGGTAGAGTCTGAAGCAACTAAGTATAAGAAATAATCTTGACTATAATCGGGAGGAAATAAGAGTGGTGTACAGGTTAAGGAAAGTTTCAAAGCTTCAAAGGATTTGTTGGCAGTGTAGTCCCATACAAAATCATGACCCTTCTTTAGAAGTCGAGTAAAACCTTTTGTTAGTTCATCATAATTGGGGATGAATCGACGTAAATAGTTTTCCTTCCCTTGCAAAATTTGGAGTTGGAATAAGGTAGAAGGAGAAGGAAAATTGAGAATAGCTTCAACCTTCAAAGGGTCCACCCTAATCCCATGTTTAGAAACAATAAAACCAAGAAGTTGTTCAGACTCCATAGAAAAAAAAAATTTATGTGTGTTGGCCCTTGACCAAGTTTTGAAGAATACTTGGTCATATTTGACCATTTTTGGGACTTCAACAGCTTGCCAAAGATGGAGCGCAATGCGAAGCGGAAATTAGGGAAACTATACCTATTTTTGGGTCCATTTAGGGTTTTGGGTTAATGTAACAGGAAAGGGATGTTGGCCTATAGGTTCACCCACGTTTAGGTCCATTTTTGTAATCTATAAATAGATACTTAGGCAATGTAAGAAGAGAAAGAGAGAGTAGTACATCTATGTGATGTATAGCTGATGGCTTAGTGCTAGGAACTGGATTTGTGTGATTGGATGTATCTTGTAAATGCTCTGTGCATGATTGTAGGAAGTTCAAAAGTTGTTTTGTGTTGAAGTGCAAGGAAGACGGATATATCAAGCTGCGCAGATCTTCTGTTCTGTGCGAAGAAACAATTTTTGAAGCTCTATGCTATAACTGCTTGACTGAGATAATAAAGAAGAATATCTTGTGGACATAGCCCCAGGGTGGGGGTGAACCACGGTAACATTGTGTATTGTTCTCTGTGCTTCGACCTAATGTGTTTATCTCCTTCATTGCTAAGTGCTTGATGTGATTAAGTAGATTCATTTATGCTTTGTGCTTCTGAGATAGGAATGATTGTTAGATCTAATATGTAATATGCTTAGTGCTTGATCTATGGAACCCGATCTATCTTGTTGTGGCTAAGTGTTGAATTATCTTAGATCTAAGTACTCACTGCAATGCTCTGTGCTATCTATGAAGTGTTGTAAGGGTTGAATATTGAAGGATAAACCATGCTAGATGATTTCTAAGTGCTATAATCACAGACTTGTGTCCCAACTAAGGTTGTAGACATCTAAGTCCTGCAACAACCCCTGCCTTTACCTTGGGTGAGACTTCATCTACTTCACAAGTGTTTCTAAAAGGGCTGTTAGTTAGGGATTTGTTGGTGCCCTCTTGAGCGTTGAACCCTGGGTCTACCCCTTATGCCAACAAATGGTTCCATTGCCGGGACTTGAAACTATGATTGCTGGGAACTAAAGAAGAAAAAAATTTGTGCAAAATAAGCTTTGTGTGTATATCTGTTGCCCTAGTGTGCAGTATTCTACTTGACCTGTGAAGATTTGTGCCAGGAAAGAAAGTTCAGATCTGAAGGAAATGGGTCAGATCTGCAATAAAAGAGGTTGATACTGAAGAAAATAAGCGAGATATGAATGCTCTGTGCTCTAATAAAAGTAAAAGTGGAAATTTCTGAAAGAAAGAAGTCAGATCTGCAGAAAAGAGGTAAGGTATGTAAGATCTGTGCTCTAATAGAGGTAAGAATAGTCAAAATTTATTAGATCTGGAAGCTTTGTGCTCTTTAGGAGTAAGATAAGTGATTTTTTTTTAATTTCTAGAGCATGGATCTAGGTATGTTTGATAGATTTTGTCTCAGCTTAAAAACTAGAGCATTGTTAGATAAAAGAAAGTTTGATATGAATAGGTCTGATAGGAATAGTGAAAGATATGTTATAACTGTGCATAGAAAGAGTTTTTGGACTAACCAATGGATGCAGGAGCCTAGAAATAAATTTTTGCAGGACAACCCTTATGATCCTAGCACGCAGTACAAAAAGAGTTGGGGATCATTGAAGAGAAAGAGAGGATTAACTCTTTTCTACAATTGCAGAAGACCATGACATATTGCTAAGGAATGCCCTAGGAGAAACCCTAGCTGCCTCTATTGTAAATCTATGGACCATGAAGTATTGGATTACCCTAGAATGATTGCTAGACTTGAAAAGCTGAATATGGAACAAGTAAACTCTGAAGGAGATCAAAAGACTAAAACTATAGAAGAACCCCAGAAAGAATTAGAGATCATGTTACCAAAAATAAAAGAAACCCTAGATGACCATAAGGATGTTAGTATGTCAGAAATCTTCAAAGAAAAGGAGAAGATCGAATTAAGAATAAGAGACTTTGGCATTGACTGTGCACTGGATGAGGGAACATCGATGAACATTATGACAAAAGGCACTTGGGAAACCCTAGGAAGGCTTACTCTGGTCCCTTTATTAGGAACCATTAGATTGTTTAAAGGAAAAATGGTAACCCTATGTGGAAGAATTACCTAGATAGCTATGAGTACACATGGAACTTCGACAGACAAAGAATTCAAAGTTATCAAATTTATTGAGGACCACACCCCATTTCCATCTTTGTTAGGCAGGATCTAGATTGAAAAATACCAGATCTAGAGAAAAGAAGAAAAGGATGCTTTAGAACAGAAGAAGAAAGAACTCATGGAATTTATGTCTAGAAGGATCTCCTACTTGATTAAAGAACAAGAGGACAGATCTAAGCCATTGAACACCAGGGACCTCAATATCAAAGTTATAAGAGCATTAGAGGAACCAAAAAAGACCAAAATATCTAATCCATATGATGAAGGAGTATTACCCTTGGGCCTGAAGATAGAACCTAAGCTGCGTGAAGTGACTATGTAACGAGAGGATAAGAATCAAAATGGAAAAAGGATGACCGAGATGAAGCTTAATGGGAAAAAGGCTAGGAAGCTAAGTAAGAAGAGGGCCAAGATCAGAAAATTATAGAAGACTCTAGAGGAAACTTCACAGAAGGAAAAATCATAGGAATCGAGCTTTGCTGGAATATCAGAATAATGACCTATGGCACTTCACCATGGCACAAAAATATATCCATTGGAAGCTAATGTAACCATTTGAATTCCACTCCGAATGGGTCAAAATACCTTTATGGTTCACCCCTAGACCGTTAGACTGCTTCATATGGACAGAACATCAATTAATGTAGCCTCTTACCCATTGCAAGCCGACTGTTGATAAGTTTCCCTACTTAGTTCGTCGCACCACGCATCTAAAATATTTTTTCTAAATGAGAATTTGAGCTTGAAACTTGAGATTACTTCACCTTGTGATCATTTCCTTGTTCCCATACTATTCATCATAGTCTATGAATTCATTTTTCACACCCGAGCTAGTTGACCCAAGCTTGTATGTCGGATGAGCTCAACGCTGTTGAGAAAGTAGTTGAAGAAGTTTTGACTGACTTAATGACTGAGAGAGTCTTGTTAGAAAGAAGGATGTCTACAGGTGTGCAATCATCATCAACAGGAGGAGTCCAAGATTCTCCCTCCACTACTCATGGAGCAAGACCTTCCAGAACCATGACCAAGACAAGAACAAAGCACAAAGACGATATTGCAAATGCTAAGCTGATCCCACGCATTCTGTTGGTTTACATACCACCTTTGAGTGGCAATATTAACCATGACATTGTACCCAGAGACTTTGAGTACACCTTGATCACCGCATATCTTCTAAAATGGGTGCGTGCAGTATGTGCTGACCAGGATAAGCTCGCAGCATTGAAATATAGTGATTTTAACCTTGGATATCGCAAAATCTATAGAATGTTAGCTCCGCATAAGTACTTAACCAAGAACACATGCAGAAATCCTAAGATTGTCCTGCAGTCCTAGACCTAGAACCTCGTGCTGTCCACACTACTCAATGTAATGAAGATCCCTTACTTCGACAAACACTAGGAAGTCAACGTATGCGTCAAGTTGTTGTTGTCTTGATACCACGACGGATACTTATGGTTGGACCGTCGCATCACTGTGGATATGAATCTAATCAATCAGATCATGGGGCTTAGCATGCAAGGCCTTGACCCACAAGACTTTTACCCAGGAAAGAACTCAGACCGAGCACTAGCACATCAGATAAAAGAAACTTATGGAGATGTAGAGAAGGGTATGCGAGGCTATAAGGTCTCTATTTAGAGTGGTGCAGTGTGCCTTGCTTGTTAGTTGATCATGGGCAAGTTAGTTTGCAAGAAAAAACCAACACAGGTGACTGGCTTCATAGTTTACCTCACAGGGAGGTGCGCCGAGGGAATATAGATGAATTTGACACAATATCTTGTAAACTAGTTAGAGTTGGATTGTAGAGGAGCGCAAGACCAAGGGTATGAGTTCCACTTTAGTTGGTTGCTCATACTCATCACTTTCATCACTTGGGAACTGCCAGAAGGAGCCACTTTTCTGGAGATCAAACCTTTCAAACTGCTAGCCGTGAAGTTCTATACGCTGTGGTACTCCAGTGACATGAACAAGAAATGGCAGTCCAATGCTATCTTCCAGACCTATTTCAACCAACTAAAGAATGCAATTCAGTCTACACCGTGAATCACCCCAAACGTATTTCATAGGTTTAGACCTTTGATGAAATTTAGCGTCAACCATCACTTCACCTATATTACAATGAGCGGTGATGAGCATAAACAACAACTGCAATCCTACTACAAGTTGACAGAAGATGACTTGGAGGAGATTAGCAAAGAATGGTCGGTGAACCTCCTTGTTGCAGCGGACCCTGCAGACATGTCCGACGTGGAAAGCACTGAAGCTATGTCGTATACACCTGGGCCAAGAAAGACTAAGAAGGATTGTGAAGTTGAATATATCCCTAGCACATCCACGAAGACTACTTTGATCTCACCTATGCAGGGAGGTGATGGTGATGAACTAGGTGGCACAAAAGTTGAGCAAAACAAAGGCGAGGTTACTCCGCCTAGAGAGGAGGAGGATTCATCCATGAAAAGAAATATTACACCACCAAATCCCTCCTCCTGAAATAAAGCTAAGGTCACCCAGACCACGCTTAAAACTACCCCATATGTTTAACTAGAGATTGCAGAAAAGTAAGAAGCAAAGCATGAGGATATATTTAACCGAATCAAGGGAAAAATCCACGAAGCGCAGCAGGCACTCCAGTCCAGCTGAGCAATTTCTACAGTGCCCTTGATAAGTGGAACATTAGGAACAGGTTATGATCCCACTCAATTACACTAGATCGTTGATCAAGTCGAAGCTTTCCTTCGACAAGCTCAAGAAGAGATAACACAAGCCACCCAGGATTTGATGTAAGCACATAATGCACTTCTAGAACAATAGAGTGAGGTAGAACAAGAAAATTTTTCCCTGAAAACAAAGTGGGATGAGGACAAGGCACAGTTACAACAACACAAGGATCAGTTGCTAGTAGAGCAACTTTAAGTACAGGAAAGGGTTCACAAAGAACTTCACTCTATGAAGGTCATAGAAGTGAAGACAGAAGACCATCTCCCACAGCATGTGACCCAACTGGAAGAAGTAATCCAACAAATCCAACAACACTTCATAGATCTAGAGCTCTGCACCATGCCCGAGACCCCCCAAGAAATAAGAGATCTAAGAGAGGCCACTTCTCGAAGCACAGTTGGCCGATTAAAAACCTTTGCCTTGGAATGCAAGAAACTAAGTGCTAGAAGCACCCAGACTTATGAAACCCTTGCAGAGAATCCATAATTGCAGACATTGGAGGCACAAATCCAAAAAGAAAAGCAACATACAAACATGCTACAGGCATAGATAAATACTTTGACCCTAGTCGAAAGAATGAAGAGGTTTGTAGAACAACGCACAACCCAATAATAGGTACCTACACTGCAAAGTAAAGTAATGGAAGTCTCCCAACAACTTCATCCAATCCAAGAAAAGTCATGCCAACTGTTCACTAAACTTGAAATCCAGGGAGATGAACTTGAACAGGTTTTCATCACTGCATAACAATGCCTTGAAGGACCGCTCAATGACACAGTGATCCAGGAATTCACTGAGCAAGAGGCTATCGCACTGTAGTAGGTTGAAGCAGCTCAAGCCAAGCTCAAGGCATTCGAGGTAGAATTGATCAGACCAGAGTGACTTGGGATGAGTCACAGGTGAGTGTTGGGGGCCTGTTGGCCCTTGACCAATTTTTGAAGAATACTTGGTCATATTTGACCATTTTTTCAACTTCGACAACTTGCCAAGTATGGAGTGCAATGCGAAGAAGAAATTAGGGAAACTAGACCTATTTTTGGGTCCCTTTAGGGTTTTGGGTTAATGTAATGGGAAAGGGATGTTATCCCATGGGTTCACCCACATTTAGGTCCAGTTTTGTAATCTATAAATAGATACTTAGGCAAAAATCAGAAGAGAGAGAGAGAGAGAGAGAGAGAGAGAGAGAGTAGTACATCTATGTGATGTATATATGATGGCTTAGTGCTAGGAACTGGATCTGTGTGATCGGATGTATCTTGTAAATGCTCTGTGCATGATTTTAAGAAGTTCACAAGTTGTTTTGTGCTGAAGTGAAAGGAAGAAGGATCTAGTGAGCTTTGCAAATATTTTTTTCTGTGCAAAGAAAGGATTGTTGAAGCTCTGTGCTATAACTGCTTGACTGAGATAATAAAAAAGAAGATCTTGTGGATGTAGCCCTAGTCTGGGGGTGAACCACGATAACTTTGTTTATTATGCTCTGTGCTTCAACCTAATGTGTTTATCTCCTTCACTGCTAAGTTCTTGATGTGATTAGATAGATTCATTTATGCTTTGTGATTCTGAGATAGGAATTAATGTTAGATTTGATATGTAATATTCTCAGTGCTTGATATGTGGAACCTGATCTATCTTATTATGTCTAAGTATTGAATTATCTTAGATCTAAGTACTCACTACGATGCTCTATGCTATCTACGAAGTGCTATAAGTGTCGAATATTGAAGTATAAACCATGATAGATGATTGCTAAGTGCTATAATCACAGACCTGAGTCCCAGATAAGGTTGCAGACATATGAGTCCTGTAACCACCCCTGCCTCTACCTTGGGTGAGACTTCATTTTCTTCACAGGTTTTTCCGAAAGGGCTGTTAGTTAGTCTTTTGTTGGTGCTCTCTTGAGCGTTGAACCCTGGGTCAGCCCCTTGTGCCAAAAATATGGATTCAATCATATGTGATAATAGAGACAAAGTAGGAAAATGCCTCGTAAGTGTGCCGGGTGATCTTGGTGACACATGGAATGTGTCGGTAAATCATCTAGGTAAGGTTGTACAATGTGCTTAATATCATGAAAAGTGTAAGACATAGCGCATTGAAAAGTCGCACTAGAATTCTTGAGACCAAAAGGGAGTTTCTAGTATGCAAAGGTTCCCTAAGGGAAAATAAAAGAAGTCTTATGTTGATCTGTGGGTAAAATATTGATTTGATTATATCTAGAGAAACCATTCATCAAATAAAATATTTCACTCCCGACACAATCATCAACAATATGGTTAAAGAAAGGAGTTGGGTAATTATCTTTGGGACAAGCCTTGTTGATATCCCTATAATCCACACAAACATGGTTCGTTCCTTGTTTCTTCGTAACCAGAACAATATTGGACACCCAATAAGTCAAAGCCAGAGGATAGACAAAACCGGCTTTAATAAGTTTTTTAACTTCGAGTTTAATATCAACAACTTTGCATGGATGTACTGGGCGATGTCTCTGTCGAATAGCTTTATCATCTTGGTAAGTCTTAATTTCATGTACAACAATATCTATATCAATTCCAAGAATCTCTTCATAACTTCAGGAAAAGACGTCACAGAATTCTTGGAAAATGGCCTTGTAAATTTAGATCTCATGAGCAGAACATGAGGCACTAATATGAACATTTTCCATGATTCTGGATTTAATCGAAATATCTAGAGGGATGGTGGGTGAAATATTTCCCAATTTCCCTTCATACAAAACATCGTGTGTTGGTTCAGGAACAAGGGGAGTAGTAACGACAATAGACAGATTCAAAATCTGTTGGTAACTCTCTATGGTCTCGGGTTCTAGGAAGAGGATGGAACAATGATGTCTATCATCCCATGGGGTATCTTCCATGGAAATAACTGTCATGATCATCTCATTAGTGTGAAATACCATGTGAAATGGACCAAGAGAGGTATCTAAGAGAGAACGAGGAGAAGGAGTTGTTGATTGAATAGCTTGATAAGCCTATTCTATTGGACTTAAAGGCATTCGGTCATCGTAACGAAGAAAGACGTCAGAGCTAGGTACTGTCCAAGGGTAATAAGAATCATGGATTTCACCAATAGTGGTCGAGATCATTTTAATAGAAGCGACAAAAGGATGAGGAATATCGAGTGGTGGAATGGGGAACGCACCCATTAACGATGAATCATTTAAAAGACCCACACCGACATTCTCATAATCATGAGGTGTTTTCGCAATGAAAGGTATGTTACTAGTGTGTGAATCACAATTAAATAAGGAAAGTTGATCAAGAATAACAAATTTTTCTTGGTGAGGGAAACGTATCACACAGAAAAGAGTAGAAACAACTGCACACATAGAATCAATCCAACTACGACCAAGTAGAAGGTTGTAATTGAGAGGTGCATAAAACACCTCAACCTCAACAGTAACCGTTTTTCCTTCTAACGTAATAGATAACGAAGGAAGAACACCATAAGGTTTAAACCATGTACCATTAAAATATTTTATAGTTTTGTGTGACTCATTAAGCGCAAGAGAGTTAATGGATTTCCAAAAAGTGACATACATGACGCAAGTCGAGACTCCTTCATCAATAATGGTTCGACAAATATTCTTATTTTCCACAATGACTTGTATTTTAAATTCTAAATGAGGAGGTAGCCTTGGAATATAATATTCCAAATCAAATACTATCAAGTTCATATTGGTAGGATCAATTCTACCAATATCCTTTAACATTTCCTTCCATTGTGTAGGAAAACTTTGAAGTACTTCGAGAGTCAACATCACAGAAGGTGCCTATGCAAGATATTCTACAATACTGTAGTTTTGAGTGGAATGTGCATGAGGGTTAAATGACGACTTACGAACAACGCCATTAAGGGAGGAGCATGAAGAACTGTATCTAGACTCGGTTGTTCAAGATGAAGAGGACCATTGGGAGGTGAATTCGATGGAGGATGTTGAACCAATGGAGGAGGCGAATCATCATATTTCTCTTTTGAAGGAGAATAATATTTGGCTTGAGTAACAACTACAAATTCATTCTTCTTGGAGTCACCAGTACACATAAGTACATAAGACGTGGTAGAGGGAGAAGGTTGGTCATGAATAACCAATTGGGCATGTTGTTGAGAAGGAAAATTTTGTGACAAAACGATGGGTATAGGAGGTGTACCGGTCCCTTGCAGGAACTTAGTAGTCTCAACACGTCGTGGACAATATTTCGTATAATGATCCTCACCACAAATAAAACAAGGATAATGAGGTTTTTTCTTTTATTATTCATCAATAGGTTGAGTCTTAGGTTTATCATATTATTGATTATTATTTTTATCCTCTTTATTCTTTCCCTTCCCTTTATTTTTATTTTGATTTTTACCAGTAGGTGTAGATTGAACCGTATTAACCTCAGAGGTTTTACCGGGAGAAGGAGTCAGAGTATTTTGTACATTATCTGTAGTAGATTTTGGATTGGAATGACTGGATTTCTTAGACTGAGTCTTAGCATGAAAAGTGAAAATCACACCATCAACAACATGATAATCTACTAGAGGGGTTGGGGTTGGATTTGTAGACAGATGTGGAGCATCGGGGATCAAGTCATATAGTGTGCCCGTTTGTGAATAAACGAGATCCAAGTATTGAGCACGACTATTCACCTTTTGTTCAGTGACGATACCACCCATGGCAACATCACGAGATATAGGACCAATGAGTGAATTGGTAAACCACTCAACCAATAGTTGATTAGGAAGGGGAACTTTGATTAACCATCTTCTCTTCCTCCGCTCGTGAATATGATCGAAAATATGAGTAGAAGAGGATTGTTTAAATGAACTAAAAATTTTAGTTCCTATCTCATATCGTATCGGTAACTGGTAATGCATTAAGAAATCCATAGCTAAGGTGTTGAAATCATTGAATAATCCTTGTGGCAATTCGATATACCATTTAGCTGCCGAACCCGTAAGATTTCATCGGAAAATACATAATCTCATGGAGTCATCCATCAAGGTGTTGGATGAACACCAAAGATGAAATGTCATGACATGATTATTTGCTACTTCTCTCAATCGACCATAAAAATTAGGAATGTATGATGGTAACTTGGCAGGTATGACTGACCAATAAGGAGAATTCAAGATAGGATCATTCAAAATCCTAGATAAATTTGGTAAATCCAAAGTATCAAGAAACGACAACTGTCTATTCACTTGAGGAAACTAGTAATTTTGAGGAGGTAATCTCGTACACTACTACATATGGGCAGATTATTCCATGAAATGTTTCCACGTTTCTATTGTTTTCATGTTTTTATTAAATGAGGCACAATTATTGTCACAATTTCCATGAAAGTTCATCACTATGGTGATGAGTATTTCCTACCTCAAAAGCACCTGCTAACACACGTGGCTTGCAACAACTAGTTGAATTTTTGTGGGTCAACTCATGCATTTTTCTCACTATATTGACGATAATCAATCTATATATACCTGACTTTAAGAGACTTTTCGACACATTTGCTATAGTTGTGACACTATTCGTGGATTTTGTTTGAGTTGTTTATTTTTTCCATCACCCACTGGTTGAAAAAATCCAATTCTTGATCTACATAGCTTAGATTTTGAACTTCCAAGGTTAGTATGTTTATTTATCTATTTATTTACATATACTCATTTAACTTGTAAATTTTTGTTCAAATAAAATTTTATGTAGCTTGTTTTTTCCTTGATAATATATTATATGTGCATTACCATATTTCAAAATTGTTATGTCATTGGTTTTTGGATCTAGTTAGTATATTCTATGGAAATTCATGTGAAATGTTAAGAAAAATATTTTCCGAAGAGGTATGTTAAGAAGAGGGAAAATTACTCCATCAATAAGACAATTCAAACATTAAAAACGGATGTCGTTATCAATCTAGATCAATTTGAGCTACAATTCCTTATATAAATTTAATCCTTATTACAAAACCACCAACTCATAACAACTTTACCCGTTGGACTAATGTTTAAAATAGAAAGTGGAAAAAAAATCCTCTTAGGTCTAATCCTATCCCTTAGCGACCTTGTTAGCTCTCTAACTTTTGTGTTTCTATGATGTTGTGAATATATATATATTAATTTCATATTTTTAGTCTAGTATTAGGTTAGGTTATTCATATAACACTGTATTCTTATGTGATTTTGTTTCTCTCAATTTTTTATAATCACACACAATTCTAGATTTAGTGATTAACTCTAGTTTGTAGTTGATGTAACTTTTTTATACACTAATACTAAGGATTAGCTAAAATATAAAACTTTCATGATGAAATCTACCAGTCAGACAATGAAAAATGAGAACATGCAAAAATGTCTTAGAAAATAAAATTGTGACCACTATAAGTAGCATAAAATTGTGACCATTGTATGTAGATGCAAATCAACACGTCATCATTTAAACCAACCAAACCCAATAATGGATGACAAGTGAATGGCATTCTTTTTTTAGTGGTGAATTTCAAATATTAACATTTTCTCTACAGAACAACTTAGCGGCTAGTGTATGGTGTCAAGTGATTCAAGTTTGATATTTTTTTATCACTTTGGTTAAATGGTGTGTAATTATTTTCCATGGTGATTCCATACACACTACTCTAAAGTACAGATTGAAGCATATCGATCTTAATAGTTAATCTATAATAAAAAAAATCATGCCAAAATGTCTTAGAAAAAATAATTGTGAGAATTGTAGGTCACTGTAAATAAACATATCATAATCAAAAGGAGTAGCTAAAATATCATGGAGTATCTAAAATATAAAAATTTGACAAATTACTATTTGGTATGGTGTAGGTAAGACAATTATTTGTCAGTACAAAGATTTGTCACTATGAACAAAAATGACAGGAAGCTTGCTCAGTTTAGAGCGACATTAGAGGTGAGGGGCGATGGAAAATGTTATTTCCCTTGCTATGATTGTAGGGGCTTGCAAAGAAGAAGAATTTTAATAACAACATTTGAAAGACATTTTAGGGCGAAGGGGCATGACAAAGGGGGTTATGAATATCGTCCCTTGGTAAGTGGATTCAATATTTAATGTATTATCTGTAATAGTCATCATGTCATGAATTCTAGTAATATTTCTTATCATTTTTTTAATATTTTATATACAAACTAAATTTACTAAGTTGTTTTTAAATATATAGACGATGCCCCCAAAATGTCGACCTCCAGAGAGTTATTTTCCAAGTACTAGAAGAAATACTTCTTTATAGGGTGATGAACTTTGAGATCAGAATATTGAAGTTGATGATCAAGTTATTAATTATGATATGGATGGAAATAACATTAGTGATAAAAATCAGGAAGATGAGATACATAGATTGATCCTAGACACATTTGCTCCAATGGATGATGACAACCAGGATGATAGTCATGATGTTGATCCTCTACTCGAGAAGTCACGTCAACCTCTTTATGAAGGCTCAACAAAAAAATATTCTATATGATATATTTTTGTTGGTGAACTTGAAGGTTTTGAATGGTTTATCAAACACATGCCTCACATAGATACTAAGGTATTTAATTTGTTAATTATTTATGCATGCATGTTCACAAATACTTAAAAGGTTCAATTTTTTTCCTATATTGCTATTTTTTTTATGATTTGTAAAGTATGGATGCAATATTGATGATCAATATTGTTTACATTGACTTATTTTCGGCGCTCGACCAAGTTTTAAGGAAACCTTGGTCAGGTTTAGATCACTTTTGCACTTCGACAGGCTGGTTGAAGATGGAGCGCCCATGCAGAGCTGAGATCATGGATATCACTTGTTTTGTGGGCTATGTGGACCCAACAAGGGGTTCTTTAGGGTTTTTGCAATGGGTTAAGGGATGTCAGCCAATGGGTTCTCCCATGATTAGGAATTTTTGTAAAAGTATAAATAAGTGTAATATGTATAGAAGAGAAAAGTGATGAAAGAACGAACAACTGAAACGTGCAAACATATGAAGGCCTTGCAGAAGATCCAAAGTTGAGAAAATGGAAGCGCGGTTATAAGAGGCTTAGCAACATGCATTCACCATGTAGGCACAAATGAACCTCCTCATTGTAGTTGAGAGAATGAAGAGATACTAGGAACAACATGCAGTTCAACAACAGATCACTGCCCTCTAGGGTAGGGTAATGGAAGTTACGTAGAAGCTGCAACCTGCGCAGGATGAAGCCTACAAGGTGTTTGAATAAATTCAGGGACAGGTATCACAACTATACCAAGTGGTTGCAATAGTAGAAAAACACCTATAAGGGTGTTTTATCATGCATATGATCCAAGAGCTCATTGAGTAGGAGGCTCAGGTGAAGCAACAAGTTGGGGCAACTTGATTTAATCTCAAGGCCTTCAAAGCAACATTGCCCAGACCTGAGTGACTCGGGATGAGTCACATGTGAGTGTTGGGGGATTGTTGGCCCTCGACCAAGTTTTTAGGAAACCTTGGTCGAGTTTGACCACGTTTGGACTTCAATAGGTTGTTCGAATATGGAGCACCCATGCGGAGCTAAGATCATGGATCTCACTTATTTTGCGGCCTATGTGGACCCACCAAGGGGTTATTTAGGGTTTTTGTAATGGGTTATGGTATGTGGGCTCATGTGTTCTCCCATGATTAGGCCTTTTTGTAAAATTATAAATAAGTGTGAGAATGTATAGAAGATAAAAGTGATGTAAGAACGAAGTAGCTAAGTGCAAGTAGTTTTGGGTTTCTTTGTGCAACAAGATGTGTATGTGTTAGGCTCTGTGCTTGATAGAGAATTTGGCTCTGTTCCTAGACCAGTTTTGGAAGGAGGATATGGTTCTTAGTGTGTAGATCTATTGTCCTATGCGAAGCTTGGCTCTGTGGCTTAGTGCATAGGAGCGTATGACTGCAAGATTCAGAAGAATAATAAAGAAGATGAAGCAGTTGGTGGATGTAGCCCCACACTGGGGTGAACCACGTATATCTTGTTTCTTTGGTTTGCTTTGTGCTTTGTTGTTTTTTTCATTTGTATTCTTAGGGCCTTTGTTATTATGTATGATAGATAGATCTGATATTTCTTAGTTCTTTACTTGTGTTAAGAATGAATGGATGCTAGATCTAACTTATGATGCTAAGTGCTAAGGGTATATTGTCGTTTGTTACAGCATTGATCTATTCTAAGATATGTTTTGCAATGTTAATAAGATAAATGTACTAATTCATGTCACCTTCTAAGTGTTACTAGAGTACTCTGTGAAGTGTTATTATCACATATCTGTGTCCCAGCTTGGTTACAGACACCTGCTTCCTATAGCCCCCCCTATTACTACCTCGAGTGAGACTTCTCCTGCTTCGCAGGTGTTGCTGAAAGGGCTGGTAGTAATGGTTTTTTTGGTGCGTTCTTGAAGCGTTGAACCCTAGGTCTGCCCCTATGCCAACACTTATTGTTTTGAATTTTGTAGATTGTTAGGTGAATTTCTATTACGACATCAAATATTTTTCCACGCACATATCAAGAAATATCTGTGATTATGCAAGAAATTGGAATGGAGTATCAAGCTATTGATGCATATCCTAATGATCATATCATATACTATGGACAATATGCATTAGAAAATGAATTCCCACAATATAAAATAAGTATATATCGAACCGATAAATCGTCAAAGAAGGTGCCTCGCAAAGTTCTTCGTTATATTTCGATAATTCCACATTTCCAGTGGTTGTTCATGTGCCAAAGTATAGCACAGTTTATGGATTTCCATGAAAATAACAGAATTCGAGATGATGTTCTTCGAATGACTGCAAATGGTTCTACATTGAAGTACATCAAAGAAAAGTGGCCAAATTTTAAAGAAGAACCTCACAATGTTAGACTTTCACTGGCATCTAATGGTGTCAATCCATTTGGAGAGCTTCGTTCTAAGTACTCAGTGTGGTCTATTTTTTTTATAAACAATAACCTTCCTCCTTGGATGTAGATCAAGAGAGAGCACACAATGTTGGAAATGATTGTTCCGGGTATTTAATTACCTTTTATTTTCTTTAAAGTATGACAAAATATTTCATTTCTTTGTTTCTTGCATGGTAATTATGTCTTTTATATATAACAACATCTAGATAAGTATAATTAATCATGTATGTTGAACCAATTAGGTAAGTATCAGGTTAAATATATGAACGTGTATATTGAGCCGCTTATTGATGAGTTGTTGAAGTTATGGGTTAGCGTCACTATATATGACATCTCTAGACCAATAGGAAAAAAATGATTTCAATTCCATGGAATACTATCATGGACAATTCATGATGCTCCCGAGTTAACACATTTTTGTGGTATATTGTTACTTTCTTTTGTGATTTAATATTATATATATTTATTGAAAATATCATGCATTATTTTAAATTGTAACTCTAATTCACTACATTAATTCATATATCTTGTAGGTCTTCAAACAAAGGGTAAATTTTCATGCCCAGTTTGTGGTCCCGGGATAAAATATTGTCATTCAAGGACTTTAGGAAAGGAAGTGTTTGATGAGTATAGGCACTTTTTGCGTAAGAACCATAGTTATCGAACTACAGACAAATCAAAATTCAATGGTAAATAAGAGAATGTAAAAAAACCACGAAGAATGACACCTCACCTATAGAAGTTGGAATATATTAGAAATCATCAAGGTATTCAAATTATTTATGTATGATATATTATATAAATCTTTGGTTAATTTCATTTTGTTTGATTAATTAATGTTAATTTCATTTTGTTGATGTTTCATGAATCTCGTTAAGGCACGAATGGGATTCCATGAGGAATGAAAAGTTACCCAATGCAATTCAATAGGTTTCCATACTACGAGCACCTACAAATAGTTCATAAGTTTGATCAAATGCATATCGGAAAGAACATGACAGAATTGTTATGGAAAATATTAGATGGAAGGGATGACAAAGAGAGAATTGGAAAGATTTGTAGTGACATCCAGGAAGCTAATCATGCATTTAAAAGTGTTAATATTAATTCTAATGGTGATGGTCGTGAACAAAATACTAGTCTTCCTTGGTTATTGACAGAGAAACAAAGCAATATTATAAAAGAGGTCATTCAAAAAATTAGGTTTACGACGGGGTTTTCATTGAACATACAAAATATCTTAACAAAAGAAGGTGATTTTGGTGGGGTTAAAACACATGACTAACATACATTCATTAAGGTAATTAGTAGGTTATAATATATTACTTTATTGGTACGCATTTTTTGGAAACAAATAATAATTATTTGTTTTTTGTTACAATATGTTCTACCTTTATCTCTCCAAGATGACTTTGACAAAAACATAAAACAAATTATTTATGTACTTGGAAAATACATGAGGTAAGTAATGTTTTATATGGAAAATGTACTTCTTATGTGATTTGTAGCAGAACTTATTGACATATTATGTTTTATCTGGAAATTTATGTATGCCTTGATATTATTTGATTGCATCATTTGTAGGTGGCTTTCATTAAAAGAAATCCATAAAGAAGATATAAGGTATTGGAAGAGAGAAATTCCATGACCAATGTGTCAAATGCAACAATATCTACCTCCAACATTTTTCAATGCACAAGAACACTACCTCATACACCAAGTTGAGGAGATTGAATTATGTGGACCAATACACACAAGGTCGATGTGGATGGTGGAGAGGTAGTTGAAGTCATTGAAGGATTTTGTTAGTCAAAGAACACGTCCTGAGGGTTCTATGGTTGAGGGATATATGGTATATCAATGCATGGTGTATATTAGTCAATATCTACCTAAATTAGCAAAAAATATGAATGTTCCTTGCATTTGGAATCTTGATTCCATCAACAAATTTCAAGGGGAGGTCCTATTGGGGAAAGGTAAAATGAGGACTGTGAAAGGTAATTATTAGATGTTGACATAGATTTAATATATTACATAGTTATTTTTCCAATTTTATTTAATCATACCGATTTTTTATATTTTTTATTGCTGTGCCATATTGAACTATATTAAACTATTCCTTTATTAACAATAGCTAATTAATGATATTAAATTTTTATTTTATCATATAATTTATCGAGAGTGGGATGCTTTACATTTATACATTGAAAACAACCTTGATTGGATGGAGCATTCGATAGAATATGTTGAAGAATACTTAAGTATGTTATCATGGGAAGGGGTGAGTAAGATGATTCAAATAATGCATCGTCATCGAGATTAATTTCATGATCTTACGTCAAGGTAAGTTGATTTATCTTTTGGTTTAAAATATTTTTGGCACAGGGGAAGACTCAGGTTTCAACGCTTCAACAACGCACCAAAAAAACCCTAACTACTGGCCCTTTCGGCAACACCTGCGAAGGAGATGAAGTCTCACCCGAGGTAGAGGAAGGGGTGGTTGCAAGACTCAAATGTCTGCAACCTAGCTGGGACACAAATCTATGATTACACCCCTCTAACAAAGCACTTAGCAGTTAGCATTCATTAGTATTTAACCCTTATTCACATCGCAGATCCAAACCCTAATTACAGAACAACATGGTATTCAAACAGATCTAACACATCTAAGAACCTAGCATGTGGAAAGAGATTAGATCTAACATTCATTCACATCACTAAGCACTTAATCTATCATACCAGATTCATCTAAACATTCAATATTGCAATAAGATTAAATTATATGAACAATATAACAACCATAATGGGCAAAGAAACCATAACATAGGATATACGTGGTTCACCCTAGCATGGGGATACGTCCACCAACTCTTTTCTTCTTTATTATCTTCTGTCAATATTCTTACATGAAAAGAGCCCAAACACACCACTCTACATAGGACAGGAGATCTATGTGCACCTCGCTAGAACCTCCTTCCCCAAGTTAGGTCACAACACAAATTCTTCTTACACATTTTTCACACAAGCCTCTTACAATCACTTGCACTTAGCTCTACAAGTCTTAACACATAGTATGCACAAAGCCTCTAGCTTTGCACTAAGTTGATTCTATAAGGTATACTACTTCTTACATCACCTAGCTTTCTATTTATACATTACAAAATGGGCCTAAACATGGGTAAAACCATGGTCCGACATCCCATACCTGTTACCTAAACCCTAATCCCAAAACTTCCCTAAAAAGGGGCTGAGATCCCATGATATCCACTTCGCCTTGTGCTCCACCTTCGACCAGACTGTTGAAGTCCCAAAAATGGTTAAACATGAACAAGGTTCTCCAAAACTTGGTCAAGATCCAACAGGCCCCCAACACTCACCTGTGAATCGTCTCGAGTCACTCTGCTCTAGGTAAATCTACCTCAAACGGATTGAGCTTCTTCGACCTGCTACTTCACCAAGGCCTCCTGCTCAACGAACTCCTGAATAAATGCCTCATTCATAGGTCCTTCCAAGCGTTGTTTGACTGCAGTGACTACTTGTTCTAATTCTGGTCATCATCCTTCAATCTCCTCAAAAAGTAGGCAACTTGCATCGTGGAATGGTTGGAGCTTCTTAGTCACTTCCATGACTTTTATTTGTATGGTATGGACCTATTGCTGAGTCGTGTGTTGTTCTTGGGATATTTTAATTCACTCGACTGCTGACAAGGGCTTCAATTGTGCTTGTGTTGTTGTTTATTTCTTCTTTTCTTCCTAGAGCTGCAACTCCAGTGTCTTTGGTTCAGGGTCATCGGTAAGACATTCATAATTTTGTGTACTTCAACTGCTAAGTTGTTTACATTCCAAGGCTAATGCCTTGATTCTTTGGACTGAGCTTCGGGTGGTTTCTTCCAACTGGTGTCGCACTTCTTGTGGAGTTCTTGGTACTTCTTGTAGCTCCAATTCTACTACTCTCTGTTGAAGTTGCTGGATGGCTGCAGCAAGCTTCGCTACTTGACTCTCCACTGGGTCTATTTCTATCTGTTCTAAGCATGTCATAGAGAGAAGTGCTCATTTGACTACTTATTTAACTCCAACCTGCTCCATTATCATCTATTCTTTCTCTTTATGGATCTACGCTTTATCCTTTTTGAGCTAGATTTGCAGGTCTTCCTTCTCTTGTTGCGCAACTCGACGTTTCTCTATGTATTCCTCTTGTGCTTGCTTCAGGGCCACTGTGGTCTATTCTTTTTCTTCCTTCACGTGAAAAATGCAAGCTTTGGTTGCATCAGCTATTCTATGGAGTTGGGCAGGATCATCTCCCAACTTTGTTTCTCTTAATGGAAGGGGCGCAATGGACACTGCCCTGCTGGAGTGAAGTGCTTGATGTACCCCTCTTAGCTTTGCTTTAATTATTTCATACATGGTTTCTTGTTTTTCTTCATTTCTCAGAAAAATATATTTTGAGGTGTCTAATACAGCTGCAATAATGAAATCGAAGTCATCGACCATGAGTACATTCTACAACTTCGGCTTACTAGCTTTGGAATTCTTCCGTGATGTAGGTTTCATTGGGGAAACCTTTCTTTTCTTGGACATCTCTACCTCTTCAAAGGGGTTCCTAGGCGGTGTTACTTTACCCTTCTTCTACTTTTCTTCTTCCCCTTATTTCTCTTCTTCATCCACTTCATCGTCTCCTCCTCCATTAGGTGAATCAGATGAAGTCTCCTCTGATGTGTTGTGTATTTCCTATACATCTTCCTTATTTTTCTTCCTGCTAATGTTGGGTGCATCATACTCTTTGCAAGTAACTACCGAACTTCCAATGAGGTCAAGGTCAGACAATTCTATGTGGTTGAATGGCACTAGGAGTTCTTCAGACCACTCCTTGGTGATTTCCTCCATGTCCTCCTCGGTGAGCTTGTAATAGGACTGAAGTTCTTCTTTATGTTCATCTCTGCGTGTAGTGATATATATAAAATGCCTATCTACGTGGAACTTCACAACTAGTATTAAATTGTCTAAGGTGTTTGGAAACATATGAGGGAAAGAATCAATATCCCTCTTTAACTGCAAGTAGTAGGTATGGAACACCACATTCGACTGCCATTGTTTCCCCATATCGCTCGAATGCCAGAGTGTGGTGAACTTCGTAGCTAGTGGCTCGAATGACTCAATGTCAGGGAAGGTTTCTCCTTCCACAATATCCCAAGAAATGAACACGATTAGGATCAACAACCAGCTAAAATGGAACTCATAGCCCTGATCCCGAGATTCGCAGTATTCCTATTCTAACTAGTTGACAAGGTAAATCACCCAGTTCATTTGTAATCCTTCCACGCATTTTCTTGCGAGGTCAACAACGAATCCCATCACATTTTTGGGTCTGTTCTTTCGTACTATCTTACCAACAATCAAATGGAAGGCTAGGCACACTATGCCATTCTAGATGGAGGCTACCTTGTAGCCTTGGTTCCCCTTATCAACATCACCATAGGTGTCTTTACTCTTCTGCGCTAGAGCGCAATCTATAGCCTTCCCTAGATAAAAGTCTTATGGGTCTGGTCCTTGCATTCTGAATTCGATGATCCTATGGATCAATGCCAAATTGACATTGATACGTCTATCCAACCACAGATAATCACCATGGATGCACGACAATGAGATCTTAACACATGCATTAACCTCATGATGTATTTCAAAGTGTGGTATCTTCATCATGTTCAAGATAGTGGACCTTGCGATGTCCATAGTCCACGGCTGGGGGATGATCTTCGACTTGTTCCCTTTGGTCTTGGTCAAATATTTGTGAGGTGTGAGCATGACATAGCTATTGCGATCTCCTAGGTTATATTCACTGATCTTCAATGTCAGAATCCTCTCCAACTGTGGTTTGACTATGTGTATTCCCTTTGGGAGGTATGCAGTGATGATTGTGCAATCAAAGTCCCTCAGGACACTATCATGACTTACCACACTGGCCAGAGGTGGGATGTAGTTGGGAAGGATGGATGGAATTATCTTCGCATTCGCCAAGTCATCATGATGCTTGGTTCTTTTCTCGGTCGCAACTCGGGATGGTTTAGATCCATGAGTAGTTGACGGGGATGCTTTCACTCATCTCATCGATAAGGCTTGGATGCCTACTGACATCACCTTCTCATCCATGAGGTCTATTAGAATATCTTCGATGACTTTTTCTGCTTTGCTAATTTCATCCGACATGTACACTCGAGGTATGATATCTCAGGTCAGTGAATAATACTCAATGTAAAAGAATGGATGGAAAGGTCTCAATGATCACTGCACGAAAGAAACTAGTTCTCAGTGGGCTCGGATAATCACAATTGAAAAAAGTGTTCTCGGTGAAATGATTGACAAGATAAATAGACAACGTCATAATGGATTCTATCCATAGGTAGGAATTCCTCAATCAATTATATTCCATTCGTTATGGTGCGGTCGCAATGATCCAAATGAAAACGTCCCAGCAATAACTGTGTTTCTAGTCATTCTGGAGCATCATTCTAACGATCATAATGCCTCCAACGGTCATATTGTTTTTTCATGGTGAATTTCCAATTTGTGTTGTACTCATATTCCGACGAAGGTACTGATATTCCGACGAAGTTCAAGTTCTGGATACCTTCCTTCTGCGAAGTCTTCCCTGGAACTTCTTGCAATTTTTCTAACTTTTCTCTCTTCTTACTGATATTTTTGGCCATCTTTCCTGTGATCCAAATTAATGATTTCCTCTTTCCATTATCATTCTTATCTCCTCTTGGAATGATAAATTTGCACTATGGAGGGTCTTTCATAGGGTTCAAGGGTAATACTTCTTCTCTTTCTGGGGTAGGTGCTCTACTCTCTTGTACAAACAAGTGTCTCCAGTCTTCATGTGTCTTTTCAAATTCGACATCCATATCTTTTGTCCTTAGTATCTTTGATTGGTTCTCTTGTTCTTCCACTAATTTCTCTAGTCTCCTAGCCATGAAATCTCTTAGTTATTTCTTTTTCTATTCTAGATCCTCCTCTTCTTGTTTCCTTCATATCTGATCTTTGTCAATCCAGGTTTTTCCTAGCAATATAGCAAATGGGGCGTTGTTCTCAAAAAACTTAACAATCTCAAATTCTTCTTCTATCAATGTGCCATGAGAACTCATAGATGTTTGGGTAAGTCTTCCACATAGGGTTATCAACTTTCCTCTAAATAATCCTATTCCTCCTATTGAAGGAACGATAGCAGGCTTTCCCAAAATTTTCCCAAGTTCTTTTTGTCATGATATTCACTTGTTTTTCCTGATCCAGGACACATTCTATGTCGAAGTCTCCTATTCTTGTTTCTATGTACTCTTTCTCTTTTAATACCTTTGCTAATTTGATATTTCTGTGATCATTTAGGGTTTCTTTCATCTATAGTAATACAGTCTCTGATTCTTTCTGGGGTTCTATCATATCCTTAGTTTCTTATCTTGTCTCATAGTTTTCTTATCTCATATTCATATTTTCAACTTTTGCAATCGTTCTAGGGAAATATAAAACTTCATGGTCCATAGATTTACAACAAAGACAACTAGGACCTCTACCAGGGAGTTCCTTATCAAGATGCCCCGGTCTTCTGCAACTATAGCAAAGAGTTAATCCTCTCTTTCTTTTAAACGATCCCCAACTTTTCTTGTATTGCACACTGGGATCATAATAACTAACCTGAATTTTTTTTCCTAGGATATTGCATCCATTTGTTAGTCCAAAAATTCTTTCTATGCATAGGAATAATATATCTTTCACTAGTTCTATCATATCTACTCATATCAAATCTTATTCCTTCTAGTTGTACCCTAGTTTTCAGACTAGGACAAAATTTATCAAACATACCTAGATTCATTCTTTCGAAACAATTTTTTTCCCTTATATTTCCTTTCTCATAGGACAAAGATTCAAGATATTACCTCTTTTATTCAGATCATACGTCTCTTCTTATCATAGAGATTCGCAAGTCAAGTAGAATATTGTGCACTAAAGTAGCAGATCTAAGCACAATTCTTTATTTTTCTTCAGTTCCCAACAATCACAGTTTAGGGTCCCAACAATGGAACCATTTGTTGGCACAAGGGAAGACCCAGGTTTCAACACTTCAACAATGCACCAAAAAAATCCTAACTATTGGCCCTTTTAGAAACACCTATGAAGTAGATGAAGTCTCACCTGAGGTAGATGCAGGGGTGGTTGCAAGACTGAAATGTATGAAACCTAGCCGTGACACAGATTTGTGATTACACCACTCTAACAAAGCACTTATCGATTAGCATTCATCAGTATTTAATCCCTATTCACATCTCATATCCAAACCCTAATTATAGAACAATGCAGTATTCAACTAGATTTAACACATCTAAGTACTTAGCATGTGGAAAGAGATCATATCTAGCATTCATTCAAAGAAATAAGCACTTAATCTATCATACTATATTAATCTAAACATTCATTTCTTCACTAATATTAAATTATATGAACAATATAACAACCATAATTCACAAAGAAACCATAACACAAGATATACTTGGTTCACCCCAGCGTGGGGCTACATCCACCAACTCTTCTCTTCTTTATTATCTTCTGTCAATATTCTTACATGCACAAATCCAAAACACCCCACTCCGCATAGGACATGAGATTTTCACACACCTTGCCATATCCTCCTTCCCCGAGTTAGTTCACAACACAAATCCTTCTTACACGGTCTTCACACAAGTCTCTTACAATCACTTACACTTAGATCTGCAAGTCTTAACACATAGTATGCACAAAGCCTCTAGATCTGCACTAAGTCAATTCTATTAGGTCTACTACTTCTTACATCACCTAGATTTATATTTATACATTGCAAAATGGGCTTAAACATGTGTAAACCCATGGTCTAAAATCCCATACCTGTTACCTAAACCCTAATCCCAAAACTTCCCTAAAAAGGGGTCGAGATCCCACGATCTCCGCTTCTCCTTGAGATCCACCTTTGACCAGCCTATTGAAGTCCCAAAAATGGTCAAACATGACCAAGTTTCTCCAAAACTTGGTCAAGGGCCAACAAAGATAAACATGCAAGTAAATTGTTTACCCACATTTTTGTAGTTATTTCCCAATTTTTTGATGTATTTGGTTTGTTTAATTTTTGAAATATATATTTACTAAGTCCTATATGAGTTTTATTAATTGGAAATGTATTTTTTACTTGTTTTCCATGTTGCAGTTGAAACATCACAAGGCTATGTCGTGTAATGGTCATAAATTTCGTATCAAAATGTTGGATGATAAGATGAAAAACTTGGATTGTGGGATAGCTGTAGTGTTTAAGGTCACCAATGTTTCCTCTAGAAGTGACAGAAATCTGAAAGAAACTGAGAATATGTACTATGGACATTTGGAGGATATAATTGAGTGTGATTTTAATTCCTTTAAAATATTTTTGTTTGAGGTGAAATGGTACAGGATACGGATGCATGAACGTGATCATGAAAGAAATTTTATTGAGCGTGATAATGGATTTACCATGGTTAATACAAGGGAATTTGAATCAGGTACAAAGCCTTATGTTCTTCCAAGTCAATGTGAGCAAGTATTTTACTCAGAAGTACCTCGTAAATAAGGTTGGTCATACGTTATTAGATATGATACAAGAGGAAGACTAGTAAAATATAATCATGTAGCCAAGGATGAAGATAATAATGAGGAAGAATATCATGATTATGCATATCAGGAGAAAGTGGTTGTATTCGATGTGTCAGATGAAGAAGCTGAAGAAGTTGATCATCCAAATGTAGCAGATGATGATCTCATTAATGATATCGATTACTATAGTAGCGAAAATGACGTTGATGATGATGTTGATATGAATGATCCTTTCACCAATATCGATTATGAACTAGATCTTGATACAAATGTTGAGCTGGATGAAGAATAAGATGAATGATATTTAATTGTTGAAAATAAGAGGTATGTGTTTATATCTTTTATATGATCTTTATATGTTTCTTTTTTGTATAATAGAGTATATGTTACATGTTATTTATAATTTCAAATTAGGTATGGGAAAATTGAGAGTGATGTACCCCGGGGGGGATAATTAGAGCTTCCACCTTCATGTCATTGCCCTTGTTTAGTAGATAATGAACTATTCTCGAAACCAAGAGGAGCTTTGCACGAATGTGCCTAATCATGTACTACTTTACCCCATTAAGGTGTGATAGTAAGTGGATTAGGATTATCAGTTGAACACTTAAGGCCTAATTAATAATTGGAAAATGAAGTATGGCTTCAAAGAAGGAGAAATCAAAGAAGTTTAATATAATAATATATGCACCTTGTCACCCCTACTACTCTATGTAGATTCTCCTATGGGACCTCGTAGGCTCTTCTTTCTCCACTCTATTGATATCCTATCTACCTACAAAAACAACCAAAATAAGATGAGGGAAAGATTTCATTGGAGGCCTTAATATGTCCGTGGTAAGTTTTAGAGGCCTACAAAGAGTTATATAGGTTGAAAGTGAGTTTAGCAGGAAGGGAATTTAGGTGACAGTGAGTTCAAGAAATAATTCATGAAACATATTCCCCAACATGGCTCTAATGAAATTTGGGGTTGTATAGGCATTTCATAAACCTATGTGGTCTCCTATGTGGTCGCATTTCATCCCCATAAAGCTGGCCGGGAAGGTTTTCTAGACTCAAATATTACTCACACACCCACTCTATATATTGACCCAGCTCGTCCTCATTTGGTTTTAATTTCCTTGGTTGAATTTTAAAGGAAAAAACTATTAAAAGACATTGTACTATGGATAGAGTACATGATCGGAAACAATGACATGTGAATGGGGCCAATGTTGAATTTTTTTCAAAATGTTTCTATATGCACTGAAATTTGACATGGATAGACTATTTGTTTGCCTTGACGATATGGGAGGGTTTCTAGACTCAAACATCAGTCACACACCCACTCTTTATATTCATCGTTTGTGTCATTCAAAACAACATAATGCTAATTAGGCCCATGATTTTGGTCATGGCGAGAAGAAGGAAATAGATGAGATTTCGTATTTAAATAATGATTTTTTACTAATATTCTTTATGGAGAAAAACAGTACTTAGATGATATCAAAAAACAAAGACAAGAAATAAATGATATTGAAGCTTATGTGATTAATCAAGTACTTCTTTATCAACATTATTTCATTCCCTTGCAGTACTAGATGCATGGACGTCATACCTCTCGATCGTATTTTAAAGGAAACAACTAAAATACATTGGACTAGGGATAGAGTACATGATGGGAAACAATAACCTATGAATGGGGCCAATGTTGAAATTATTTCAAAATGTTTCTATATGCACTGAAATTTGACATGGATAGATTGTTCACATGCCTTAATCATATGGAAGGGTTTCTAGACTCAAATATACCTTGGGTGGTAACACTATTGCTTTAATTGATGTAGTGGTTGTGACAATTCCAACAAAATCCAACTTGTTCCTTAGGCACAATTGTATCTACACCGTGAAAGTCGTAATTCCTTACTCTTTTTGTGATGCAATTTCCACATGAAGGATTCATTGTCACCATCAATCAATGCTCATATTATGATCCAGAACCAAATTTGACAGAAGATAATGTATCACCTTTAGTGGATCATACATATATAGTCTATCCCTACTAGTTAGTTGGAAAAAACTCTTTCACAATTGAATTATGTGGCCACTTCCACCATTTTTTTAATATCAACTCCGATAAATAATGAGCCTTTGACTCATTTTCATGACTTGGGCTCGAAGATTAAAACTGGAAATTTATCCATAAGGGTAACAAATCCAATTTCACCCCTTATGTGAAAAATTGTTGGGTCCTACTTCTTCGACCATGATATTTCCTAACAATGATAAATTATTATAGGCCATGACCTTTTTATATAGTCCTTAGGATAGCCTACATAATAGATCTCCTATTGAATTTCACCCTAGGTCTATCTACTCCACTAATATCATTCCCTTATACTCTATCCCTTTGGAAATATTGATCATTTTGATTCATCTCTACCAACAACACCTATGAATTGAAGAATATACCTTGGATTAAATTTCCATACTTAATATTATTGATGTTTCCATCGAACAAGATGTTGTCAAACTATTTCGTGTTGACATGAATCATCTAATATGACTTTCTAGTTTTTGTTTTGGGTGTACAACATTGCATTGAATTGTATGGTACCTATGGATCATTCTCTTAGCCATGTTTATATGAGTAAGGTATATTATTGAACTTTGATATAGAATTAGAATCATTCCCCTTTGCATTGTTTCACTTAAACCTTTTTCCACCTCAAAATTTTCCTAGGAATATCCCTATTGAACATTGCTACATTATTCCATCTTCTTCACTTTGAAAAAATCTAATGGTGGATCCTTCCTATGATGGATTACCCTAGAGTAGTACCATTTTTCCATTTGTCACCCATCCTAATAATATTTATCAACAAGATCCCATGTAGCTTGATTTTTCATATGGAGCTTCATTCTGATATGTAATTTAGTTCAACAGTAACCTGATGGGCAACAGTAACCTGTGAATGGGGCAAATGTTGAAATTCTTTCAAAATGTTTCTATATGCACTTAAATTTGACATGGATAGATTGTTTGCATGCCTTGATGATATGGAAGGGTTTATAGACTCAAATATATAGTACTAGATGTGAGAACATGTGTATTGTCAACAAATTTTAAAAGGAACAATGAACATACATTGTACTAGGTCTAGACATGGGAAATGGTGACCTGTGAATGCATCCAACGTTGAAGTTTTTTCAAACTATTTCTGTATGCACTGAAATTTTACATGGATAAAATATTTTCATGCCTTAATGATATGGGATGGTTTCTAGACTACAATTTGACTCACACACCCATTTGTTTCCATCATCAATTCATCATCTAAACCATAAACCCTATTTTTCTTTCAAAGTACACAAATAGCTTGACGCAAGTTTTAATTTTTCATCAACCTTTCTTAATTTTTCTTTCAGGTTCTACATTGTATATACAATGTATGTGTGTCATAGTTGTGATAAAAAATCCCTCTTTTCATTCATTGTTTAATCAACACTATAAAAATGACTGTGATGAATGGCCCATGTGTCCCTAAGGAAATTTCTATGATCTTGTACCTTGTCTTTTGACCCTAGATAATTCCTTGGACAACTATGAGAACCATACTTCATGTTAAAAAATCATTTGAAATGGCCATTTTTATATCACATATTTCATGTGTGATTCCATAAATCCCTAGGCATGGACCATGAAAGATAAAATGAAATGGGGTCCCCAACTATGGGGACTTGGGTCTAGTCTAATTTTAATTCTAAGTTGTATTCCTAGTCCTAGTTAGTCTAATTGAAAGTCCTAATCCTAATATGTAGGCTCATGCCTATCAAATAATACATAATTGAAATCATCCTTTTCAATGTGGGCCACTTTTTGACAATATTCCATGTGGTGCATATGGTAGATATTTATATGAACCAATTTTCCTAGAACAATCCACATCTATGGTGTCACAGGAGGTGGGATTCCCTACAAATGATTTGGGTGTTTTTTTTCAAATAAGGGTTGTATATGGTTGTTCACAATGCAAAGGAATAAGAAACATCTCTTGTTGAGTAAGTTCTAAAGAATTATTTTCAAGATAAACTTTTAGATGTTGATGGAAGTATATCTCCTATAGTTATTCCTAACCCCATAAGTGAAGTTGGGAATACAAGTGAAAAAACTAAATTTAGGCATTTTTTTTATCCTATGAGAAATGTGTCTAGCATATCCAACCCGAGCATGTTCCCTACTATCCCATCATGAATTTCTAAGTGTTTATATACCCAAGAATCAATTGTTGGGCCTATTATTAAAACTAGGCGATCTAAAGTGGTGGGTGCAATAGTGAAGAGTTTGCTAAAGATAAATACACAATAAAATATTTTTCAATATGATGTTAGTGAAGACCTTCTATATATTTCCTTACCTCCAACTTTAGAATTTGCTTAAAACACATCATTTAATCACACTCTCTTTCATGCATGGTTCAGTGTTAAACCATTTCTTACAATTGGATAACTTTTCCCCTTTTGTGGTAACTATATAATTTCCCCCTCTAAAATCTTATGATAATATCTAGGATTTTTTATACTCATCCATGGTTGTTCAAACAAGGTAGTCTTGAATTTATTTCAATTCAATATAATGCTACTAACTTATTTAATATTTGAGGGTTGCAACATGTAGTTATAACATATCAACATACAATGTACTTTTACCTATGAATGGGGCTAGATCACTATGATGAATGGCCCATGCATCCTTGATGAAATTTCTATGAACTTGTAACTTGTCGTTTGACCCTAGAGCATTCCTTGGACAACCATGAGAACCATACTTCATGTTACAAATGTATTTGAAATTACAATTGTTATATAACACAGGGAATGTGTGATGCCATAAATCCCTAGGCATGGACTGTGAAAGGGGTCCCCAACTATGGGGACTTGGGGCTATTCTAAGTTCTATTCCCAATCCTATTTGGTCTATGTGCAAGTCCTAATCCTAATATGTAGGCTCATGCCTCTCAAATAGTGCATAATTTAAATCATCCTTTTGAAAGTGGGACACTTTTCAACAATATTCCATGTGGTGCATATGGGAGATATTTATATGAACAAAATTTCCTAGAAAAATACACATCTAGGGTGTCACAGGAGGCAGGATGCCCTACAAATGATTGGGGTGAATTTTTTGAAATAAGGGTTGCATGTGGTTGTTCAAAATGAAAAAGAATAAGAAAAATATTTTGTTAAGTAAGTGATAAAGAATTGTTTTCAAGATAAACTTATAGATGTTGATGGAAGTATATCTCCTACAGTTATTCCTAACCCCATAAGTGAAGTTGGGCATACAATGGAAAAAACTAAATTTAAGATTTTTCTTGAGCCTATGAGAAATGTGTCTATCATAGCCAACCCAAGAATATTTCCTACTATCCCATCATGATGTTCTAAGTGTTTAGATACCCAAGAATCAATTGTTGGACCTATTTTTAAAATGAGGAGATCTAAGGTGGTGGGTGGAATAGTGAAGAGTTTTCTAAAGAAAAATACACGATAAAATATTTCCCAATGTGATGTTAGGGAAGACCTTTTAGATATTTCCTTACCTCAAACTTCATAATTTTCTTACAACACATCATTTAACCACACTCTCTTTCGTTCATGGATCAATGTTAAACCATTTCTTACAATTGGATAACTTTTTCCCTTTTGTGGTAACAACTATGTAATTTTCCCCTCTAAAATCTTATGAGAATATCTAGGATTTTTTATACTCATCCATGGTTGTTCAAACAAGGTAGTATTGAAGTTCTTTCAATGCCATATAATGTTACTCCCTTATTGATTATTTGAGATTTGCAACATGTAGATATAACATACCAACATACAATGTGTTTTCACCTGTGACTGGGGCTAGATCACTGTAATGAATGTCCCATGCATCCTTAAGGAAATTTATATGATCTTGTACCTTGTCATTTGACCCTAGAGAATTCCATGGAAAACCATGAGAACCATAATTCATGTTACAAATGTATTTGAAATTACCATTGTTATATCACATAGGGCATGTGTGATTCCATAAATCCTTAGGAATGGACCATGAAAGATAAAATTAAGGGGGTCCCCAACTATGGGGACTTGGGGCTAGTCTAAGTTTAAGTCTAAGTTCTATTCCCAGTCCTAGTTGGTCTAAGTGAAAGTCCTAATCCTAATATGTAGGCTCATGCCTCTCAAATAGTGCATACTTGAAATCATACTTTTTAATGTGGGCCACTTTGCAATGGCCTTGTATTCCAGATTGACAGTGATAAATCTTACCCAAATTACAACCTCTGAAAAATACCCCAAATGTAAGTTGAATTAAGGAAAACATAGCTTTATAAAGATCCCTACATTATACGTGAACCAATTATATACATCTTCTATAACATACAAAAATTCAATTCAATGATAAATCCTAGGAAGGAAAACCCTTTCGAATATATGGATCCTAATCAATGGCATAAAAAAAGAAGCCCAACAAGTATATATCCACTTACGAAGATTGTTCGGTGATGTACATAAGCCATTAAGGATAGAGACTAGTGAGTGCTTTAGATTATAGTATTCTCCCTTATTGGCCCATATAGGACCGTGTTTCAAAATCATAATCAAGTTTTCCTTATCCACACAAAAGGATGTGATAGGATATTTCTTAGAAAGTAGGGGAAAACTATCATTTTTTTTTTAAATCTACAGAAGTTGTCGCAATAGAGACATAAGTTTGTCACAAGTATGGCATATACGTCACAAGCCATTGATGGGTTTTCTACTTTGCCACACTCCTTCATCAATATTTCCATGCTCCTTCGTCGATATAGTGACACATGTTCGTCGCAAGAAGGTATACATCTATTCTTCTTGCTATGAACTTGTGTCCCTATAGCGATGAATGTTCATGGCAAGAAGTTAAATATTTTCTTTGGGATTCCATCTTTCTGATATATGTTCGTCGGTCTACTGACGATAGTTTTTCGTAATTACTATGATGTGAACGAAAGAAATTAGCATAAAATATTTAGGATGATGACACATGGTGGCCTGATTTCATCGTTGTTTCCATGAATACTTAGTGCGTGGATATAGTGAAGAAAAAATTTCCACGAAATTTTTTGTTTTCTTTCATGGAAAGTGCGACGGATATGTGTGGAAATAGTAATGGAAAACATGGAAAATTTGGTCATATGTAGTAGTGGTAGGTATACCAGTAGGACCATAAGTAGTCTGTAGATAACTAGAGGGTTCTGTCAAATTTGGTGGTGGAGGGTTTTGATTCAAATAGCCAACATGAGTTGGTTGATTGGGTATGATTAGTTCAAAAGGAGCATTACACTAAAAATATTGACCCCAGGTAAGATTCATAGAACCTGGATATGGTTTCTTGGGATTAAGGGGTACAAAAGAATTTACTTGAGGAGTTTTCCCCCTAAGAGGTTGTTGATTTCATTGTAAAGGAAAATTCCAAGGTTGAGATTGTAATCCAAGGATATATTGCTCGTACACTAGGATATGACCCCCAACTTGGGGTTTCCCCCCAACTTGAGGTTGGCCTCCAACATGAATTTGAAAAACAGAAGTGACATAATGAATTGTGCCTCCAACTTTATGGGATCTACTTGGGATAGGACGATTATATCCTCTAGGTGGAGGTGGAGGAGGAATTCTAGGACCCCAGAGAGAACCCAGGTAGGTGTAGGAACACAACTTCTAGCAACATTATACCCAGGAGGAAAAAAAATATTAGGCCCTCCAGATGGACTCTGGGTAGGATTAACAATATAAGTATTAAGAGCGTTGTACCCAGGTGGAAGTGAAGGATTTTATCTAAGAGGAAGTGGTGTTCCAATAGGATATTGAGTGATTACCAAACTTATAGAAGAAATACATGTAACTTGTGGGAACATGGTAGAGCTAGTGAGATGGAGGGGAATAATTGTATGAGAACCAACCAACAATTGGTCTGAAACCATGACAACATTACTGGTCATGCCTGTAAAATGATCTAAAGGTATTGTGTAAGTGTTTGGTATTTTTTGTCACTTGGGTGAGAAAAATAATGACACTTGCATGTCTATTTTGGCCTACTAGACAAGACACAGGTTAGTGCATGGGTTAAACAAACCAACAACATGAAATAAACAAACTAAAATAACCAAGGAAATAAAACTAGAATGCATAATAAACTTTTAGAACCATAAAAAATCAACCAATGACTAAGATTATGCCACCAATGGATAACTATATTAGTTGGAAAAACATTGCAGATGAATGAGGACTTATGATTCCCCTCTTCCTCCTTGGGAGGGCTCTTGAGTTCCCTAATGGAGAGATCTTTATACAATGGTAAAAAAAATATGGCAAATGATGAAGAAATCAATGTCTATTCCCTCAAGAGGTGAGTGGAATGGCCTATTAGAATGTTACTAGAATGCTCCAAGGAGAAAAGAGGATTCTCAAGGGAGGATTGAGGCAACATAACAATACTATGAAAATCGTAATTTCTTAGTGCACCCATGGCCTCCATTTATAGCATTTATTCAAGGAAATATTCAATTGGTTCTTCGTGTGAACAAGGGGCCCTTTAGGGAACCCTTTGGTCCTTGACCAACCCCCCATTAAGATTCAACTCAGATTTGAAGGTCAAATCAAGTTGGGAGCTGGTCCATAAGTGGTTGAGGGGCCAACAAGAACCATAAATGCGTTGTTCACATGAGTGCGCGGCTTTTCTCGTACACAGTTGCGCAAATGGAACATTGTGCGCTCTACGTGTTTCTTTGGCCCATGCAATGTGCACACACTTCCTTCAGTGAGTTTGTGCATGCCAAGTTTTTCCCAATTGTATAGTTTTTTCCTTTTGGAAGTTCATTTTGGTGTTGCAGGTGAACTAATAGTTGTTTGGCATTGTTGTATTTCTTTAACCATTTGTGTGCAAAGTTGCGGATGAAATTTCAGTGATAGCAATAAGCACTAGAATTCACATGCGTATGTGATGCCATGGGTTGATTAGGACTCATTCCTATTTTATCAAAAATATCGTGTCCTAAGGAGGTCCTCCAAAGAGAACGGACAAGGATGGAGCTAGGATTAAAAATTCCAGTAATATGGACCAGAGTTCTAAATGATACACTCTGTAAGGGTGGATCATCTACACCAGACTCTATGTAAGGTCCAATAGGTATTCTAGTATAATATTCAACAACAATGTCTCCTGACGAGTTTATTCAGAGAAAAAATGGATCTTGTATAACACTCAATAATGTATTTATAGGAAGTGTTGATTCCTCCAATGAAGTAGAACTTCCAATCTCAGAGGCCACATCGTTATTGACTGCTCCTTCAGGAGAACCCTATGGTGAGTTAGGAAGAAAATGAGCATATTATTCTAGCCCTTCCAGAGGTAACCCTTGCATCCTATGTGAACAGAGAGGGTCGATGTTGGCCACACCAAATAAATAATGAAAGCAATATATGGCCAACTAGGAAAACAAACAACACTCACTAATAAAATCTAGATATCAAACACACAAACAACCCTTCTTATTTCGAAATCTCTAGTTGGTGATGAAATCCAACGTCATGAAATCAAGACAAGAAGGGGATGGGATAAAGCGGGTGGAAAAGTTACATTGATGACCTGATTAACGAATTTACACCCTAGTGAAATCTCCCACACATAATCCTGGGTATACCCTCCAAGGAGCTCAAGTGAGTTTGGCCAACGTTGATTCCAGGTATCGTGAAGACTTGCCCCTCCACAGTCACCTTATGCAGATACTCTAAATAGATAGGCCACTATGGTTACCAATTATGACAATGATTCATGGGGAAGCAGTCGATAGTCTGATCCATGCACAAGCACAGGGTATCTAAGCTCGAAATCGAGTCGAGAAGGTCCCCATAGGATTTTGTTCTCAAGCGACCCCAAATAATACACGCAATATCTACACTAAGACCAACAAAACAGGGTAATTAACTATGCCATCCATAATTTGACCTCATGATTGACCCTTGTGTTAGAAGGAATTCCCAGGACAAAATGTAGCAGGTGGATTTAAACTCTCCCTATCACAAGATATTATTGTGTGTTTTGATGCTTTGGAGAGTGTGCCTCACAACTTATTCCAATGCGTTATCCTAGCTAATCTTGGCATATAAAATTTCTAGAAAATAAAAGTTGCTAATAGATTTTAAAATTACGCTGAATTTTAATGGTTGTTTCTTACTCAAAAAGGGAAAC
Source organism: Picea glauca (assembly GCA_000966675.3). Taxonomy (NCBI): domain Eukaryota; kingdom Viridiplantae; phylum Streptophyta; class Pinopsida; order Pinales; family Pinaceae; genus Picea; species Picea glauca. The sequence continues at coordinate 322,690 of JZKD02S2094623.1, forward strand.
AGAAATGAAACTGATGATGTATTTGACCTTGACCCAATAAAATGAAAAAAACAGATGATATGCAATTGTTTCATTTGATGAACTCTAATTACAATAGGGAGAATGTTTCTCTTTCCAGAATACAAAAAGTTACAAAACACAATTTCTCAATATTTGAATGATATGGATTTCAAACACTCAAAGCTACTAAATCTTCCAATTTTCTCTTTTCAACAAATATTTGAATGAAAAATATTTCTTACAAAGACTACTAAAAGAAGAATAAGATTCAATCCTTTTCTTTTTAAATCATAACAGAGACATAATCCAACAAGAAAATATGTTCCAATAAGATCAATGCAATCTCAACACTATTTCCCAAACAAAACTCATAATGTAAGAAAAAAATGAAAAGATAAGAAAACTATTTGTCGAATGCAAACAAAAAGTTTTTTCCAATCAACAACAATCCAAAACTTAAAATCAATCCAAAACTCAAAAATATCAATGAAAACTTATCAAGAAAGCACTTAGGAACAAAGCCTCGAGATTATACCCTTACAATAAGAACTAATAGATAAAACTTACAAAGTTTATGAAGAAGGCTCTCAATTCTTGAAAATCAATCAAATTCAGGTTTAAAATATGCCAACCAATAATTCACAAAGACTAAAATTTCATCCCAAGAGGCAAAGACAAATTTGAGCAAAGAGAAGTAAGTTGTCTCTCACTCCAACAATTCCTACAGGAATCATCGCAGGTTGTAAAAGAGTACAACAGGAAGATGAAAGATCGTCATAGGATGAAAGAAATACATAGTGCGACATCGTCACTCTGGTTCACATAATCAGGGTGCAACGATGTCTCAATATAAGGAAAAGTTTGAAAGGATGACAAATTTTCTCAATGAAATTTTAGAGCCAAGGAGTTAGGATGGATCACCCACAGACTCAGAGAACAAAATTTACCAAAATCAGGCAAGCTAAAAGAAAATAAGAAGAAAAAAACCAAAAGAATTTGTTCCCCAGTATGGTTTCCAATTTTGTTATCGAACAAATCGGTAAGTGAAGACACAAACTAATCTCTCTAACTTCAATAGGAAGCTAGAAAAAGACAGGGAAGAATACAAACTTCACCTTAGAATTCATTATCATATAAACTATTTCAGAGAGGGACAAATGCCATACCTTTTAAATGACATTTGATCCTCGCTAGTATCATCCTTGTTGCTCCATCTTTGGATTTGTGGGATGGTGAAATTGTTTAAGAAGAACAAACCAACAAAGAGAGAGAACAATGATATATATATTCCAATGAATTCTATGTATAAGATCAAGGAGTTATACAATAAAAGTAAATACACCTTTATAGGGAAGAAATGTATTGTTGCATTATATTATATGAAAGTGGAGAATAAAACCCATGCCTTGATGTTGCAAGGTCCCTTCCAATGATTATTTTCCTCAACACACACACCTTTTCTCCAATGCCTTTGATGAAGAAGATCCACAATCTGAATTAGAGAGCTAAAGCAAAGCTATCTCAAGTATAATCTATAGAAAAAAAATTCATGCATAAGCAAGCCTTAGCCTTTTCCATAAGAGATCCATCTTTATATAGGGTTAAAGAGGGATATATGAGGATATTAGGATGATCCCACTAAATTAGAGAAGCGAGTAAGATCCAAACTGATCGGAGGCCACCTCATCTTCTAGAATATTCCCTTCTAGAACCTTCATGAATTTCACTTTTCCTTTTGTTTAAGCATCATCGCACCCTATGCACAAGAATCATGTGATGACTCCACAGTCCAATTTGGTGCAGCATGCGATGATCAAGCATCGTCATACCCCAAGAATAGAGGAGAGTGCAACAATATCCTTTAACATAGTTTTTAAGGATGAAAAGGTAATCCACTTTTGTCATGGAGAAAGTCTCTTTTAGTGTTTTCAGGGAATATGGAAGCGAGTCATGCACATATCGTTAGTTGATCACTGGGGTGACCAAAATAAATTGTAACATAAGAAAATGGATGGCAATTCATGACATGGAATGCAAAGGGAAGGCATGACATGTGAAGGCAAGGTATGGAATGTCAAGGTAAGGCAATGGCATGTCAAGGCAAGGCATTACATGTCAAGGAAAGGCAAGGCATGGCTTGCCAAATCAAGACATGGCAAGGAAAAGCAAGAAATAGCATGTCAAGGCAAGGCATGGCATGTCAAGTCAAGGCGAGGCATGTCAAGGAAATGCAAGGCATTTCAAGGTAAGGAATTTCAAGGCAAGACAAGGCATGCTAGGGCAATGCATGACATGCCAAGGAAAGTTATGGCATGCCAAGACAAGGTATGGCATGTCAATGTAATAAAATGCATGGCATGTCAAGGAAAGACATGGAATTTCAAGGAAAGGAAAGGCATGCCATGTCAAGGTAAAGAAAGACATGTCAAGGAAAGGCATGGCTTTTCAAGGAAAGGCATGGCAAGGCAAGAAATGGAATATCAAGGAAAGGCATGGAAAGTCAAGGAAAGGCAAGACATGGCATGTCAAGGCAAGGAAAGACATGTCAAAGAAAGGCATGGCATGTCAAGGAAAGGAAAGACATGTCAAAGAAAGGCATGGCATGTCAAGGAAA